>CP093831.1:25885413-26112538 GCA_033063855.1 Smittia aterrima
CTTCTTCAAAAATATTGAAGATGGCGATGAAAAAGCCGTGCGTGACTTTATTAATGATAACAATGATATTGCGTCGTTCGACAATGAAAATCATGAATCAGCAGCGGCATTTGCTCTGAAATCGAAGCAACTCGCAGTTTATGAAGTTTTGATATCGAGAGGTTGGTGTTTGAACTCAAATGAGAATTTTATTGAAATTGTGAATAATTTGAAAGAGCTCTTGAGAAAAGAAATTCGTCAGATTCTCAGGGAGTTCGTACAGAATCTAGACGAGGATCATTTGAAAACTTTGATCGACCATTTTCTGGCTCGAAATCGTTACATCTTGTTCAAGAATTCAGAGGAAGGGAAATTAGCGTTGGCAAATAACATCAAGTCTAGAAAAAAGGAAAAAATTGAAGAAACTGTTCATCAATTTGACACCGCTTTAAAAAGCGAGCTTCGTGAGATCCACAAAAGAAACTTTATCAAGAACCCAAACGAGGAAGATTTGCTTGCTTTAATTGCCCGAACGAGTATTTATTTTGGAGGAAGCACAGCGACAACCAATCGACCAAAATATCTCGAAATAATTGCCGGAGCTTACGAGCAATTGAATGAAGTGAAAGAAATTCGAGCGATCTTAAAAGTCGTCGCGAATATTAAGAACTTGAACGTTATTTTCGACTTCGATCGTGACTCGGTTGAGCATGCAGATGCCACAGGAAATGAAAATGTTTATGGAAAGACCTACGCTGAGACCGGAGAAGTTTACATCGGCGCTAAAGCTTTGAACGAAGAAAATAGTAGTGTCTACCATGGATCTATGATATCTGTCTTCTTTCGAAAGATTTTCGGAACGTTCAAAAATCAGGCTGATGCAAATGATAAATTAAATCGATCGGAAGTTTTAGCAGTCTTATCTCACGAGCTCTGTCATGTCGCAATCTTTCACATTTACAACAACGACTACAAGCCTTACTACAAAGGTGACCCGAATGGTTTTGATGAATTTGAGAAGATTGTTGAGCATTGTTGGGAAAGCTCTGGGAATGAAGAAATAATTGCATTGGTGCTTTATGGTCCTAAACACCTTATGCATGATGAAATTATTGTAAGAGTTCCTCATCTGCTTGCTTTATATCAAGACGACGATAAAAAAATCAAATCGCTGAAAGAAACTTTTAAAAAGCTTTTCAACTATTTCGCAACGAAAACTTTGCCTGATCTTGAGAAAGAAAATGAGTTGATGTCAGCAGTTTGGAAACTAAAGGGAAAGGAGCCTCAACATTTGACAGATTCGAAGATTTTGCTCAAACCAAAAACTTTAGAAATTGATTTGTGTGCCATTAAATTTGTCTTAATGTTCTCTAATTGCCCTCAAATAACAATGAATTGGATCTTTCAAGAATCGATGAGCAAGTCCAGTTACAACTTTCTATTCCTTGATATGAAGCACCTAAAAGTTGCAGAAACGTACAACCTTGTGGTAAAAGCTCATTCTTCTTGCATGAAGCCAAGTATCGTAATCAACTGTGATAATGAAACTAAACACGAAATCGTGAAAATCTCTGAAAAGATGAGAGAAGATAAAATCAGCGAAAGAATACTTTTTGTTCACAATCTCGGAAAATTCATAGTCGAAGATGTGATTGCTTTTGGGTTTTCTCATTCATGGAATGATTTGGAAGATCAATCGAAGGAAAATCTAATGAAAACGATGATAAAATTTCAAGGTGAAAAATTTCTTTTGGAAGAAATTGCCGAACATAATAGCGATTCTCTAAATTTTGTTCCGTTAAAAGAACTTTTGGGCAATTATCTTAAGATCGGAAAGAAATTAAAGTTCCCTGAGGTTGTCATTTACGTATCAAGAAAATTTCTCGATTACAAATTTGAAGAAATCGAAACTAGCGAAATTTTAAAGATCGCGGAGACCTCTAAACTTATTTTGCTGAGCGATGATCCTGGAATGGGAAAGACAACTGAACTCAAGATGTTGGCTTTGGAATTAAAGAAGAAACTCAAAAGTTTCTGGCTCACTTTTGTCGATTTAAAGGAATATTCAGAGTCCTACGAGAAAGATCAAAATTTCAAAACTTATTTCAATTCCTCAAAAGAAATCGGAAACTTTTTTGTTCAGAAAATCTTGAATCTTAACAAATTCGAAGAAAAAATCTTCAAACATTTATTTTACACTAATCGAGTTGTCTTACTCTTGGATGGCTTCGATGAAATTAGTCCGAGCTTCAAGAAATTCGTTACAATGTTGATCAAATCGATTAGAAAACATTCAAGAAACATTTTGATCACATCAACACGACCTCACTTGAAAGAAGAACTTTGTGAAGAGCTCGAAGTTGAAGCTTACACTTTGATGCCATTAACTGATGACATTTGTTATGAAATTCTTGAAAAAAGCATAAAGAAAAATGAAGTCACTGGAGAAACGTTAATGGCAAAAATTGATCAAGTAAAAGTTTTTCTTACGAATTTAGAAACGAGATCTGAGCCCGTAAAAAATCCTTTGATCTTAGGAATGATAGCAAAAGTTTTCAGTAAAGATCAATTCACTAAAGACATTCAACCGAACACTTTCTCTATTTACGAGAACTTCACAAACACGATGATAACAGAATCGATGAAGAAAGGGGAGGATGCTAGACTGGAAGTGATGAATTTCCTTATATCTGCATACAACTTTAAGGCGTTTTATCATAAAAAAGCTTTTAAACTTATTGTCATGCAGCATCTATTTCCCATAATTCCACCACATTTAGAAGAATCACTAGAGAATTCTCTTGATTTGCTCTTCAAAGATGTTCAATCTCCATCTGAAGAACAAATCACGAGAATCTCTTTAATGAAATCTGATGGATTTGGAAACTTACAGTTCATTCATCGAACTTTTGCTGAGTTCTTTGTCGTAGATTTCTTATTTAAGAACGTTTTTGATTTGAAAGCTTTAAAAATCCCAGAGAAAGATGAAAGATTGAAAACAATTTACATAATAGTTCAAATAATTTTCCATCAATATTCTGACACCTCATATTTCTTCTCAGTGCGATCATTTATAGACGGAGCTTTTGAAAGCTTAATCGCGAAAAATAAAACTGATGGAAAAGAACTTTTATTTTCAAAAGCTTTTTTTGATCATGCGCATGACGAACTGCCAAAATATTTTCTATTGTTTGTAAAGGAAAGCTTATTAAACTTAATTACTGTCATGACTCGCTGTGCCGACCAGCAAGAGTTGAAGCGACTTTGGATTAACAAAGATGAGAATGGAGTAAATATTTTCATGTTCGCAGCGAGATATGGATCACTCAACTTTAATAGAAAGTTCACGGAGTTGGCTCGTGAAGTTCTCGAAGAGAAGGATTTTCTGAATTGTTTTATTGAGAAAAGTACAAACGGAATAACCGTCGCTTCTTGGGCTAATTATAATGGCAGACGAGAAGTATTTGACTTTTATCTTCAAAGAGAGCATTTTCCGTCACCATATGACAACTTTCTCGATACTGAATTTTATATAAAGGCAAAGGAAAAACTAATTCAACTTCTTGGAGAAGGAAATATCAAAGGATTTCAAGAAGAATTTGAAAAAATCAAAGAAAGGTTCGGTTTAGGAAATTTGCAGGTTTTATTAAATTCATGGACATGGGACGGAGAATCAATTTATTTCAATAGTTGTTGTTGTTACAACAGGATCAAGAATATTGAAGGATTTAAGGAGTTCTCCAAAGAGTTTTGGAATTTGCTTCAAAGGTTTCTCGACAAGACTGATTTTAAAAATATTCTAAGCAAGCCAAACAGAAATGGAACGACTCCGCTAATGGTTAAAGCACAATATTGCAATAAAGAAGTTTTAACTTCATTCTGGAGACTTTTAACTAATGATCTAACCGATAAAGAGAAAGAAAAGTTTTTAACTGAAGAAGACGAATTTGAATGGAATCCATTCATTTATGCCACGTGGAATAAAGATCCTGAAACATTCCTCGTTTTCAAAGATTTGTACATGCAAATACTTGGAGAAGACAAAATGAGGATCATGTTGACAACAAAAAGAAAGTTTAGAGGAAATATTTTGTTATATGCAGTTAGGTGCAACTTCAATGATGAGACGGTGAAAGCTCTTTGGACTTTCATTCAAGAAATTTGCGATATTTCGACTCAGAAAACAATTTTAATGCAGAAAGTTCAATATGGAGAAACTTTATGCCAGAGCCTTGTGAACCACAAAGACTTTAACGAGATAATGAAAATATTTGAGACTTTTATTGAACAGCACTTGACAACATTTGAGCAGAATATATTAAAATTAGGAACAGAAAAAGCCTGGCTGCGGTATTATTTCACTGAAAATCATGAAAATGGAGAAAACGTAGTTTCATTAGCTTTCAAGAACAACAGAAGTGATACATCGCCTTATGACAAATTAACCGAATTAGAATTTTATTCAATGATTGAAACTCAAATATTTCGATTCTTTTCTTATGAAGATTTTTTGGAATTGCTAAGTAGACTAGAAAAAGTAGAAGGTGTTTTGCTTCGCTTTGAAAGTTTTCAGCATTTCTTGAACTCATGGAAACCTAAGAGTAACTATTTAGATGATGGAGATTCAATTTATTTAAATACTTGCAGAAGAATGTCAACTGTTGAAGATTATGAGAAATTGTGGAACTTGCTTCGAACGATTCTTGGCGATAAAGATTTCAAAACTCTTATCAAGAAACCGGATAGAGAACATGGATTTACTCCGCTAATGTTGAAAGCTCAATATCAAAAGAAAGAAGTTATCATTTCTTTCTGGAGACTTCTTACTGAAGGTCTAAATGACAAAGAAAAAGAAAAGCTCATGATTGAAGAAAACGAATACGGAAATATTTCATTTGATCATGCTACGTGCAATGAAGATCCTGAAACATTTCTCGTGATCAAAGATTTGTACTTGAATATATTAGGAGAAGAAAAAATGAAAATTATGCTCTCGAGAGAAAGACACAAAGGAGGAAATATTTTGTCTGTTTCTGTCAGATTTGAACAAAACAACGTTGCAACGATAAAAGCTCTTTGGACTTTCATTCAGGAAATCTTCGATATTTCGACTCAAAAAACAATTTTAATGCAGATAAATGAAAATCGGGAGAGTTTAAATGGAAGAATAAGTCACAGAAAAATCAATTACGAAAAAATGAAGATCTTTGAGTTATTTATAAAAGAACATTTGACTACACTTGAGAAGAAGCAATTAAAAAAATTGTATTTCTGTTTGGAAAGTTGAATGAAATAAATAATTTTTTTCATCAAAGAATATGACTCATTCGATTGTGTTTTCGATACAAGAGTTAGAATTAAATGGCACAATTATATAAATCTTATTATCAATTTTTGATTGGACTAAATAAAGTAAATATTATTAATTTATCTATTCATTTCCAATCAGAAATATTTTATTATAAACAGCATTGACTCCTGAGTCGTCGAGGTGCCAATTTCTCTTCACCGTTTAATGCAGCGCGGAGAGCTTTGTGCATAACTTGTTGAATTTGATAATTTTCTACAACCGAACACTCAAAAAATTTCCTGACTCCGAGCAAAAAACAAAATTCGATTTCCAACGATCCGAGTAATGGGAGATTAGCCGTAACTTTGAGCTTATCGTATTTATTTATAGCATGATAGCCAAGGCAAGTGACAGTGCTAGCTTTCAGCATCATTCCAAAAGCAGTTAGTAGATCCTTAGAATCGAAATTTCGTGCATCTCTTTTGTTTTCCAAACCGAGGTTGTTATTTATCGGTGGCCGGTTGCTTCGTCATCGCCAACATCATTCTTGTACAATCATTCTTCATCAGAATCGTCTTTCTTATCGTTCTTTGACTTTTTTAAAAGCTCCAAGAAGCTTTTTCTGACTTTGCACTCAGGAATTTCAGAAACAATTCCATGAATGCCTACTCAGTTTCTGGAGAAATTTTATCAGGAATTTAATTTCTACAAAAAGAAAATGTTGTTAGTTGAGAAGAAAATATGAAATATGAATGTATACTTACAAATGATCTTTATGGTAGTTCTTCTAATTCGCTTCCGGTTTACTTGTTGCGAGAGAATTAACAATAGTCTAAATAAGTAAATGAGACGTTAGCGCTGGCGCAAGATTAAATCAAATTAGCATTTTTAGCTAAGCTTTCTAATTTGATCTCTTTTCTTGTCAGAAATTTAAAAATAGAATTTATGTTTGCGCTCGCGTTTCTCTCTGGGCTGGACATAAATTTGATTTTAAAGCAACGAAAAGCCGAAACAAGAAAGCTGCGATAAGATAAGAAAATAATCGTGGCAAATTGAATTGAAATTTCTTCTTTTCTTCGTGAATCATCAATTACACCATCACTTGAATTTAAATTATTAATTTAAAAAAAATTTTTAACTACGACTCGAAGAGTATTTATTCCAGTTTATTTAAATGAGTCATTTCCTTTTTCTTTAAATGCTTTTCAGCTATCACTTAGACTTCAACACTCAGTTCCCCTTCAGCAAACACTGATCCATCTGGTCTGGTAACTCTTGCACTGATTGTAACCTTATTGAATTTTTTAGTAATTTGATAGACAGTGAAAGTAGCCAGCAGCATTCCGAGTCCAGCTAAGACGTCATTGTGTTCGCTATTTCTTGAATCACTTTTGTTCACTAACTCGAGGTTATTATTTATCGGTGGGGTAGTCGAATCGTCATCGGTGTCATCATCGGCAACAACGTATAACTCTTCATCATCAAAATCGTCTTTATTGCCAAACTTTGACTTGTGCGCTTGATAAACTTTTAAGAACTTTTTGATATTTTTGTGATTAGGAAATTTATCAATAACCGCTCGAAAAGCCTTATCAACTTTTGAAGAAATTGGAATTTTGTTCTCAACAACCTCGTAAACGTCCATAAATGCTTTTTGATCTTCTTCAGTTAGTTCTAAAAGTTTCTCATGAGACGGCTCAATCATTTTGAATTTATTTTAATTTATTCCACTAAACCACTCAATGTCTGCTGATCAGTTTGGACTCTAAGTTGCGACTAAACGAATTCCCGATAAATTTTGACGATATCGCGATACGCAATCAGCTGTGCGATAAGATAACTAATTGGCACATCAACTTCATAAGCAGCTTCCTAGAATTTCTTCTTTTCTTCTTGGGTCATTGAATTTCATGATTGTCCATTTTATTTCTTTCTTCAACCACTGATTAAAAATAAATTAAACAAATTAATGATTTTCTTCCATTGGCGAATCGTTGAGTGTTTGTATCAGTTAATTTTGTGGATGAGGTGACGTTCCATTTTCTCAAGTTGCTGCATTTTTTTTAAGTCCGATTTCAAACGATCCGGTTGTTGGATTGATCCCGATGCTAATGTCATAGGATTTATTCATAGCATAAATGCCAAGGCCACTGACAGTCAGCATCATTCCAAAAGCAATTGCGCGATCATTAGAAATGAAATTTCTTGCATCACTTTTGTTTATCAAACCGAGGTTGTTATTTATTGGTTGGCCAGTTGAAGCGTCATCGCCATCATCATTCTTGTACAATCCTTCGTCATCAGAATCAAATTTCTCGACATTCCTGGACTTTTTTAAGAAGTCTTTTTTCTCTTTGCTATTAGGAATTTTTGCAACAAATGCCATCACTGCTTTCTCAGTTTCTGGAGAAATTTGACCATTTTCTTCCATTTCCTGATAAAACTTTTCAATTGCCTTTTTATCTTCCACAGTTGGTTCCAGTATTCCCGTAGATTGTTCCATTATTTTAAATTTATTTAATTATTCATTAAATGTCGGCTGATCAATTCAGAGACTAGAATTTAACTGAAGTCAATTCACATTTGCGTTTCGCATTTTTATACTTTATATCAGCTGTGCAATATGATAAGGCTTTTACTCAAATCGCGGTATTTGTCAACTGTTTGTACTAAAAAACACGCCAAAAAATAACCAAAAAAATATTCATTTGATAAGAGTATGACACTCAATGATTTTTTTAGTAATCCATGTTAACGTTCCCTCATCAGACGTGTAATTTCAATTGTGCCGTAATTTATTAAAATCAATTATTAATTTTTTTTACGTGTCTACTCGAGAAGTGTTCAATGACAACAAAAGAAATCAAGAATGTCAGTGATCAAGTTTGTGACTTCTTCAAAAACATTGAAGATGGCGATGAAAAAGCCGTGCGTGACTTTATTAATGATAATAATGATATTGCGCCGTTCGACAACGAAAATAATGAATCAGCAGCAGCGGTAGCACTAAGATTAAAACAACTCGCTATTTATGAAGTTTTGATATCGAAGGGTTGGTGGTTTAACTCATCTGAGAATATCACAGAAATTGTGGATAAATTGGAAAAGAAATTGAGGAAAGAACTTCTTGAGATTAACGAGAAGTCCAAACAGAATCCAAATGAACTGACTTCACTCGTCGACACTTTTCTTGATCGAAATCGTTACCTTTTTGCTGGCAAGGAAGAAGAGACGAGAAATGAAAAGAAATCAGCATTGGCGAGCAAAATTATCTTATTGCTACCCAAGAAAAGTAATATAAAAGATATAGCTTATCAATTATATTACGCTTTAAAAAGTGAACTTCTTGAGATCCACATAAGAAATGGCATCAGCAACCCGAACGAGGGACATTTGTTAACATTAATCTCTCAATCGAGAATTTTTTATGGCGAAAGTTCAGCCGCAACAAGAAATCGACCAAAGTATCTGAATTTGATAGCCGGAGCTTACGAACAATTGAATGAAATTCCAGAGATTCAAGAAATCTTTAAAGTCGTCGCAAATATCAAGAACTTAAACATCATTTTCGAATTTCAACGTGACGCGATTGACCGCGCAGATCCAACAGCAAACGAAGATGTTACTGGGAAGTGCTACAAAGGCAAACAAAAAATTTTGATTGGAGCCAAAGCTTTGGATCCAAAGCTGGATGCTGCTAATGATGATGAGGTAACTCGATCGGATGTTTTAGGAACCATAGCTCACGAGCTCTGTCATGCCGCAATCTTACACATTTACAACAATGATTACAAACCTTATCACGAAAATGATTCGGAAGGTGAAAAAAATTCGAAAGCTGAGAAAGAATTTGAAAGTGTTCTCCAGGATTGTGTTAAAAATCATTTAACCGAATATATAATTGGATTAGTGTTTAGTGGTGATGAGGAAGCTAAACGCGTCAGGCATGATGAGCTTATTGTGAGAGTTCCTCATCTGCTTGCTTTTTATCAAGGAGACGATAAAAAAATCCAATCGCTAAAAGAAAAATTTCCAATGCTTTTTGACTATTTCGAAAAGAAAATTTTGCCAGATCTTAAAAAGGAAAATGAGTCGATGTCAGGATTTTGGAAATTAAAGTCAAAGGAACCTCAAAATTTGATCGAGTCAACGATTTTGTTTAAGCCGACAATAGACGAGCTTGATTTGGATGCAATCAAAGTTCTCGAGGTTTCATCGAATTGTCCCCAAATGACAATGAATTGGATCTTCCAAAAAATAATGAGCCAGCCTAACTTTCTTTTCATTACTCTTAAGCACTTGAACAACTCAGAAACGTATGAACTTATGCTGAAAGCTCATTCGTCTTGCATGAAGCCAAGAGTCGTCATCGATTGTGATAACAAAACAGAAAAGGAAATCAAGGAAAACGATGAAAAAATGAGAAAAGATAAAATCAAAGAAAGAATAATTTTCATTCACAATTACAAAGATCACTTAATCGAAGGTGCAACTGCTCGAAAGTTTTCTCATTCATGGCTTGACTTGACGAAAGAATCGAAGGAAAATCTAATTAACATGATGGTCAGCTTTCAAGGCAAAAACATTATTTTGGAAGACATTGTTGATCTTCATTGTGATGCTCTCGAGTTTGTTCCGTTGAAAGAACTTTTGGGCGATAATCTCAAGATTGGCAAAGAATTAGAATTTCCTGAGACTGACATTCACGTTGAGAGAAAATTTCTAAACGCTGTATCTACAGTGGTCGAGTCAAGTGACCTCATAAATTATGCGAAGACAACAAAACCCATTTTGCTGAGCGATGATCCTGGAATGGGAAAGACAACAGAGCTCAAGATGTTGGCAGTGGCTTTCAAGGAGGAAATAAAAAATTTCTGGGTCGCTTTCGTCGATTTGAAGGAACATTTTCAGTTTTATGAAAAAGACGAAAACTTCAAAACCATTTTCAATTCGTCAGGAGAAATCGCAACTTTTTTAGCCGAGAAAATCTTTCAACTCAACGAGTTCGAGGAAAGAGTCTTCAAACATTTATTTCGTTGTAATCGAGTTTTATTGCTCTTAGATGGCTTCGATGAAATTTGCCCAACTTTTAATAAGTTCGTTACAATGATGATCAGATCAATCAAAACACATTCAGGAAACATTTTGATCACCTCAACGCGAC
The DNA here is from genome assembly GCA_033063855.1 of Smittia aterrima. Taxonomy (NCBI): domain Eukaryota; kingdom Metazoa; phylum Arthropoda; class Insecta; order Diptera; family Chironomidae; genus Smittia; species Smittia aterrima. Next base: position 25,895,847 of record CP093831.1, read on the forward strand.
CGCAATTTAAAAATGAACTTTGTACGGTGCTCAACACTGAAGCCTACTCTTTGATGCCACTAACAGAAGAGAATTGCTTTGAAATTCTTGAAAAAAATTTAGAGAAAAAGGGAATTACGGCAGAAGAATTAAAGAAAAAAATTGACCAAACGAAAGAATTTTTCATAAATTTGAAAAAAAGTTCTGACCTTAAAAAAAATCCTTTAATCTTACGAATGATTGCAAAAGTTTTCATGGAAGATCAATTCGCCAAAGTCATGAAACTAAATATTTTTTCGATCTACGAAAACTTTGTGTTTACAATGATAGAGGAATCGATGGATAAGGGATTCGATGCAAAATTGGAGTTAAGGACTTACGTAACATCTGGGTTTAACATTATTCTGTTTTATCAAAAAGAAGCTTTTAAAGTTCTTTTCGAAAATGATAATTATTGTTTTGATCTGTGCTTCGATGATGATGATGATGAACCTGAGGAGCAAGTAACGAAAGTAGCTTTGATGAAATCTGATGACTCCGGAAAGTTTCACTTCATCCATCGAACGTTCGCTGAGTATTTCGTCGCAGATTTTTTATTCATGAACGCTTTCGCCTTAAAAGCTTTGAAAGAACGAAAGAAAAAAAATCCAATGCTCAAAGAAAGATTGGAAGCAATTTATGAGAAAGTTCGGTTTGTTTTTGATCAGTATTATCATTACCTTCCTGTTCGATCGTTTCTTGATGGAGCGTTTGAAAAGTTGATCCCATTGCCGAAAATGATCGAGAAAAAAGATTTGATGTCAACGTTTTCTGAAATTTTTACGAGGCATAAGATGCAAAAATATTTTCAAAACTTTCTCTTTGAGAATTTAATAAAATTAGTTACTGTGATGACTCGCTGTGCGGACACAGAAGAATTAAAGCGACTTTGGACATACAAAGACAATAGCGGAAATAATCATTTCATGAATTCTGCAAGATGGAATTCGCTATACTTTAATAAAGAGTTGACACAGTTGGCTCGTGAAATTTTCGACGAGCAAGAGTTCATGAATTTTTTTACTGAAAAAAATATAAGAGGGGATACTGTCGCTTCAACAGCCTTCCACGACTCGAAAATTCCTGATGTTATCGATTTTTACTGTGACACTAATATTTTTACATCATCATACGGATTGCATATTGCGGAACTAGCCAAATTAAATTTATTTTTATTTGATAGAAATATTTCAGGGTTTCATAAACGACTTGAGAGAATTAAGGAAGATTTCGGCTTAAAATATTTACAAAAAGTTTTGAGCTCAACGTCAATTAGCGGCGACACAATTTATGTGGAAGTTTGCAGAACCATATCAACTGTTGAAGATTTTGAGAAATTATGGAACTTTCTACGAAATATTCTTGGAGATAATGATTTTAAAACTCTTCTCTTGAAACCTGATAGCGATGGAACGACTCCACTAATGTGGAAAGGATGGTTGAAGTCCTCGGAAGTTTTTGTTTCTTTCTGGAAACTTCTGTCAGAAATTCTATCGATCTCGGAACAAGAAATTATTTTGACTGATAAAGACAATGATGGGAAGAATTTATTTGATTGGGCTACGCTGGCGCACAATTGTCAAAAATTCGTCGCGATAAAGGATTTATACTTGACAACATTTGGAAAAAACAAAAGCATCCTGTTGACGAAAGAATCGAAGTACGGTCTCGGTGTTTTGTGGTTTTCTGTTCCATATTTTGACGGCAATGTTGCAATAGTAAAAACAAAGACAAATGGGTTTAAAAATAAGTTGTGTTCTGTTCACGTTGAGAAAAATTTTACAACTCTGAAAGAGCTTTGGTCGTTTATTCAAGAAATCTGTGACCTATCGACTCAAAAAACGATTTTAATGAGGACCGATAAAAATGGAAAGACTTTCTTGGAATGGTATCTGAGAAACCGAGACACTGACGCGAGAACAAAAATATTTGAACAATTTATTGAACAACATTTTACGACAGTTGAGAAGGAGGAAGTAAAAGTAAATTCGTATTCTTCTTAGGTGATTTTGAAATCTTTGTATAATTTATGATATAAAGCGGCTTTCAACGAAATATCTTAACTAATAAATAACTTAAAATTAAAAGAATATTTCATTGTTCAAAATTTGTTGATGCTTTTAGAAACTTGAATAAAAGTTGCTTTAAAATCTACCAACTCGTCCTTTTGACATCAAATTATTATGTTAAACGAACAACGAGCAGAAACAATTTATCTCCGCGCTTTCGAAGACTTTGAGAGAAATTGGAGATTTAAGAGAATTATGGAGCTTGCTTGTATGATTCTATTCAGAATAGAAATGCTCGACGTAGTAACGATGTTTCAAATTTAAAAGCTCTTTGGTCGCTTATTCAAAAGATCTTCGATTTGCCGACCCAGAAATTGAATTTAATGAAATCAAATAAGAAAGGAGAGACTATCTATGGAAACCAGAGTGGTGTGCGTTACGCGATACATTTTCTTTAAATGTAATAATTTCTTAGAAAACGTCCGAGACTCATAAACGTCTCCGAGTTTCACATAAATTTCTTTTTACCTGCTGATTATCACGAATCGATCCCGAAAGTAAAAAAAAAACAAGAACGAATCGCCTTTCAAACGATCTTAACAAAATATTTTCCTTCAGTTTATCATAGATTTCTAAAGTTAAAGGTTCTTGTGACAAAAGCTTTATTCACTTCAAAATGGAGATCAAATGTGAATTTACATATATAGATTTTGATGTACGCCGCTACACTTGTCAAATGTTTGCAGTAAATATAAACGAGAAGAATAATGTGATTAAAGAATTTAAAGGAGTACACGAAAAAGGAAAAAGTCACAAAGATGTCGAAGCAGTTTATTTCTGTGAAACAACAAAAGTAAATTATTTTCCTCGAGGTCTCGAGAAGCATTTTCCGAATATAACTGTGTTGGTGATAAATGGCGGTGGGATCAAGGAAATTTCGAAAAACGATTTGAAAGGACTCGAGGGACTTTTTCGTCTTCGTATTGTAAAATGTAAATTGTCGTCATTGCCCGATGATTTGTTCACTGAAATGCCAAATTTACATGAAGTTTCGTTTTACGGCAACGAAATCGAAATCGTCTCTTCAGAAGTTTTGAAACCTTTGATTGAAAGAAAAGATATTAGAGTGAATCTTCGAGGAAACAAAAACATTGATGCTGTCTACTGGCCAAGTCTACTCAGTTCATTAAAACCAATTGAAGAGCTGGCAAAATTCATGGACGAGAACTTCATCAAACCAACATTGCCAACTGTTGTTCCTAAACCGGCAAAATCCGATCTAATGATCAAAGAAATGTGGCTTTCTGGAAAGTTTTCTGATCTCACGATCAGCGCAGGGGAAACGAAGTTCAAAGTTCACAAGAATATTTTGGGAATGCAAAGCAAAGTGTTCGCTCAAATCTTTGAGGATCAACATGAGGCAACGGAAATAAAAATTCCAGACTTCAGTGCAAACTCTGCTGAGGCTCTGCTTAAATTTATTTACACGAACGAAGCCTCAGAAGATGGAAACGCAAAGGAAAATTTCGACATTGCTGATAAGTTTAAAGTTGACGAAATGAAATCGTTTTACGAGAAAATAATTGGAGAAAAAATCAACGAGGAAAACGTCTGGGAAACTTTCTTGTTCGCTCATCGATTCTCATCACAACTTCTAAAGGAAAAAACTTTTCGTTTGATTATGAAGAAAATTCCTGAAGATCTACCAGACAAACTCATGGAGGATCCCGAGAAATTAAAGATAATGATCGATGCTCGTCAAGTTTATGAAGAAGTTGTAGCGAAATTAAAACTGGAACTTTGAGAAATAATTTTAAATAAAATATAAAATCGTTTCAATTAAATATTTCAACTCATATTGCATTTCTTTTTTTAGAGAAAATTAATTTATTTCAGAGTGAAAAGGCATTTCCACTTTCTTTAAAAAATCTGCATTTCTTTCTCCGAAATTATTACTGAAGCACAAACGAAGAAAGAAAAAGAAAAGTTTATGAATTATTAAGGCATTTTCAAGATCGAGAAGACAAAATGAGGAAAATGCTGATCCTCTCCCAAGACTGCGATCGGTGAAATTAAGTTTTCGTTGCTCATGTTGATTTGATGTAGCTGTATCGACTTTAAGTGAACTGATTGTAAATCTTGTCGCTGTGAAAACAAAATTGAAGGTAAAATTTATGTGAAAATTTTACCTTCCTCGATGGTAGTGCCAAACCTACACACTGACTGAAACGCCTCCAATTCCTAAATAATTTTTCTTCTACCTGAACTGACAATCCCGAATATCCCGAATTAAAAAGAAGTACAAGTACGGATAGCCATTCGAAAGCATTTAACCAAATATTTTCCTTCAGTTCTTGACAGAATTTCAAAGTTAAAGGTTCTCGTGATAAGAAAAAAAAATAATTCAGTTCAACATGGAGATCAATTGTACCTTCGGTTATCCTGTTTTGGAAATTCCTCGCTACATTTGTCAAATAGAAAGAGCATTTATTGACGAGGATAATCAAGTGATTAAAGAATTTAAAGGAGTTCATAACGAAGGAAAAAGTCACAAGGACGTCGACGAAATTTGGTTTAATTTAGCAAAAGTGAATTGTTTTCCTCGAGGTCTCGAAAAGCATTTTCCTAATATCACTCGCTTGATAATATTTGGCGGTAGCATCAAGAAAATTTCCAAGAATGATTTGAAAGGACTCGAGGGACTTGTTTCTTTCAATATGAACGGTTGTCAATTGACGTCATTGCCCGACGATTTATTTACTGAAATGCCAAACTTACGATCAGTTGCATTCGCCTTCAACAAAATCGAGTTCGCGTCGTCAGAAGTTTTAAAACCTTTGCTTGGAAGAGAAAATGTCAAAGTAAATCTTCGAAACAACAAAAGAATTCACGCTTGGTTCGAGCCAGGAGTAAAAGGTTCATTAGGATCACTTGAAGAGCTCATGAAGTTAATTGACCGAAAGTGCATGAAACCAGCTAAGCCTGAACCCGTGATTTCTAACTCCAAACTCAAGGAAATGTGGATTTCAGGAAAGTTTTCGGATCTCACGATCATCGCAGGCGAGAATAAATTTAAAGTTCACAAGAATATTCTGGGAATGCGAAGCGAAGTGTTCGCTCAAATCTTTGAAGATCAAATCGAGGCGACACAGATGAAACTTTCTGAGTTCAGCTCGAAATCAGTTGAGGCTTTGTTAAAATTCATTTACACGAACGAGACCTCAAAAGAAGGAAATGCAAAGGAAAACTTCGAAATTGCTGATAAATTTAAAGTCGCAGCCATGAAATCGATTTACGAGAAAATTATTGGCAAACAAATCAACGAGGAAAACGTCTGGGAAACTTTCTTATTCGCTCATCGATTCTCATCTCAACAACTGAAGAAAAAAGCATTCAAACTGATTATGAAGAAAATTCCTGAAGATCTGCCAGACGAGCTCATGGAGGATCCCGAAAACTTGAAGGAAATGATTGCTGCTCGACAAGTTTATGAAGAGACTTTGGCAAAAATGAAAAAAATTATTTTTAATTAAAATAAAAACTTATTTCAATTTAAGTTGTGTTTAGTTGCTCTCTTATTCTCTGAAACTTCGTTTCAATAAGCGAAAAACATTTTTCAGGGGAATCGAAATTAAAAAAGGAAACGAAACTTGTCATTGCATCTGAACAAACCAATGCTCTAAATCAAAGGGAACGAAGTTTACTTGGCGGTGGTCGAAGGTGGACTCACATCCCGTCAGCTCTGGAATCCAAGAATTCATTAGATTACGTTGAACATTTCTTGTGACGAAACTAAATAAGTTTCGACTCCGCCGTGGGCCCGAACCCATTAAACTATCAAGCCCATCTTCGAACTTGCTCGTCTCATCTAAAAATTGAACCGAACAGCGAAAACCAGAAGTAGCTAGCTGCTTCCCTTCTCAATAAAAATCTTATCACGGGAGACTGAAGACGGACCACGGTCAAAATAGCCACTTTAGGGTAATCCCATCCAACGATCCCTAAAAATTTAAAGGACTTACCCGCCATAAAACTTAAAAGAACTTTGCTGAATTTCATGAAATCCTTTTCTTAGAAAATTTGCTAAAATCAGACGGAAAACGCCTCAAAGTTATAAATAAATTTCTTTGTACCTGAACTGACTATCCCGAGAACAAGAAATGCAAGGACGGATCGCCATTCGAAAGCATTTAACAAAATATTTTCCTTCAGTTCTTGACGGAATTTCAAAGGCAAAGGTTCTCGTGATAAGAAAAAAATTAAATTAAGTTCAACATGGAAATCAATTGTGAATTTAAAAGCTTTAGTGCCTACACGTGCATTATTAAAGAAGCAAACATAACTGAGAGAGATCATGAGATTAAAGAATTTAAAGGAGTTCATGAACCGGGAAAAAGTCACAATGATGTCCGAGAAGTTTCCTTCATTCAAGGAACTGTCGATTATTTTCCTCGTGGCCTAAATAAGCATTTTCCTAATCTCACTTACTTGCAAATATTTGGCGGTGGCATCAAAGAAATTTCGAGAGACAATTTGAAAGGACTCGAGGGACTTGTTGAACTTTATTTAGACTTTTGTCAATTGACATCATTGCCAGACGATTTGTTCACCGAAATGCCAAACTTACGAGCAGTTTCATTTTATGGAAACAAAATCGAATTCGCATCATCAGAAGTTTTAAAACCTTTGTTTGGAAGAAAAAATGTCAGAGTAAATCTTCGAAACAATAAAAACATTGATGCTTGGTTCAAGTTACGATCAGATGGTCCATTAAAATCTCTTGAGGAGCTGATGAAGTTAAGTGACCGGAAGTGCATGGAACCAGCTAAGCCTGAACCCGTGATTTCTAACTCCAAACTCAAGAAAATGTGGGTCTCTGGAAGATTCTCGGACCTAACGATCATCGCAGGCGCCAAAGAATTCAAAGTTCACAAGAATATTCTGGAAATGCAAAGCGAAGTGTTTGGTAAAATCTTTGAGGATCGAATCGAGGCCACGGAAATGAAAATTTCTGAATTCAGCTCAAAATCAGTTGAGGCTTTGCTCAAATTCATTTACACGAATGAAAACTCAAAAGATGGAAACGCAAAGGAAAACTTTGAAATTGCTGACAAATTCAAAGTTGAAGCCATGAAATCGTTTTATGAGAAAATTATTGGCGAACAAATCAACGAGGAAAATGCCTGGGAAACTTTCTTATTCGCTCATCGATTCTCATCTCAACAACTGAAGAAAAAAGCATTCAAACTGATCATGAAGAAAATTCCTGAAGCTATGCCAGACAAACTCATGGAGGATCCCGAGAACTTGAAGATAATGATCGATGCTCGTCGAGTTTATGAAGAAGTTATGGCAAAAATAAAACTTGTTCTTTAAGAAAAAAAATTGAATAAAATAAATAAACATTAATTTATGTTGCGTTCAGTTTTCACAAGAATCGAAAATAGAATTGAGAACGATTTTGATTCATAATAAAAAAAAGCCTAAATATTGTTTTCAGTAGAATTTAAAAATTGTCGATGGATTCGAACCCTGGATCCTGAAAGGATCAGACATTTATCGTCTAAGGCTTAGACTCTAAGCTATGAAGTTTTTTAGAACTGCATCATAATTTTGGCTGAAACTTAATTTAAATGGTTCGCATGCAGTTGAAGTCTCTAGATAACTCGATTTTGATTGAATTGGGAAAGGAAAAATCAAATTGTTGCTGATCGATAATTACGACCGTTGTCAACGACAAAGATTCAAATTAGAGAAAGTGCCAACACATTCAAATCAACATCAACCACACTCAAATTCTGAGTTTTCTGAGTTTTCTGAGAAAAACTTTTTTCTCTCTCGCGGATTTTATTAAATTGAGTATTTCAGCTTCTGACTTCTTCAGTCTCAGTTCATCAGTTAGCAAGTGAAGCTCGTTTCGTGTTCAAAAATAAGTATTCTAAGCTTCTCTACAACCGGTTTCGGATTCTACGCAATTTAACGTACTCAGCGGTTTATTGATTTCTTTATTAAGGTGGGTTCGTCATTGTGGCGTCGTCATTCTATTCACAAAGCTTTCGGTATTCTTCTCACGCAATTTTCGGTTCGTTGTAGTGTTCAAGCATAAAACGAAGCTTCTTCGCACAGTGTCGTCTTCGTTTTTATTTATTTTCGCTGTCGAATTGTATCAGAATTGGATTTGATCCAAGTATTTCAGTTGTCGAGAGAGTAAACCGAGAAATTTGGAAAAACACATGTGAGAGCTTTGTTAATCATTCATTCGCGGCCTTTACTTGTTTAATCGCGCCAACTACCAAGAAAGTAAACTCTTCCAGTTTCGTTTGTTTTCAAGTTTTTATCTCTCGACAATTAAAAAATCGCTGCTTGTTGTACAACAGAGATTCTTCTTTTATCACTTCCGTTATCACCAAAACAACTTAAAAATACTTTCATGAGAATGCAGTTGATTCATTTTTCGCGCTGAAGTTTATTTTAAACAATGACGTCAAGCTCTACAAAAACATCGGCGCGTTTAAGATGAAACGAGAGCGATACAATTGGAAATAGCGGATGACTCATTGTTGTCGTCATGATCTTCGACGCGCTTTGCTTTCCCAAGAATTCCAAACGAATTGAAGCGAAAGAGAAGACGACGTGGCCGTTCACTGCGTCATTGGGCCAATTAACATAGAATAGCGAAGTTTGTAACGATCAAGGCTAATTTTTTCTCACTCGTTTCTTACAGACCTCGTTTGATCACCACAAAGAAGAAGTCTTCATCATGTTTCCATTTGTAAGTAAAGAATTTTGACGATTTGCGAGACTAAACATTCGTCTGACATTCGCTGGAATATTTCTCAACAGGGCTCAGGATTGAGACAACCAAACAAAGTCCAAAATCCTTCTCCATCCGCTCCTACAGTTTCTTCTTTTCCTGACAATCCTGGACGATCGATTCAAATGCCTCAGCCATTTGGATCGGGAATCGGCTTTAAGCCACAAGTCGTCAACCCTTCTAACTATCAAACTGTTTACTCTAACACGCCTCAAGTTCCTCCCTATCCTCCAATGAATAATTCAACCCCTTCTACGGCTCACTATCAAAATTATGCTCAATCAAATTTCTATCAAACTCAAAATAACATTTACCCAAATCTAAGTCAATTACCTCAACCTTACAATCCTCAAATGCCACCAGCCAACAATTTTGCGCCTAAGGTAATTGTTATTACTGGGTTGCGAAGATGATAATCAAAAACGATTAAGATTTATTAGCGAACTAATGAAAATTAACTTTATTACTTTTAGGGCACACCAACCGTTCTTCCTTACGACAACTTCGATCCGCAAGTTGATGCAGCGAACTTGAGAAAAGCCATGAAGGGCTTTGGCTGCGATGAGAAGGCGTTGATTGAAATTTTGTGTCGTCGCAATAACCAGCAACGTATGGAGATTGCAAAGGTCTTCAAAACAAACTTCGGAAAGGATTTGATTGAGAATATTCAATCGGAAACGAGAGGAAACTTTGAGAACCTTCTCGTCGCTTTGATGACTCCAACGCTTGACTTCTACTGCAAAGAGATCAAAGATGCAATGGCTGGCATCGGAACCGACGAACAAGTGTTGATTGAAATCCTTTGCACTCTGTCGAACTACGAAATTAGTTTGATCAAGGCTCAATACACAAAACTTTATGGACAAAATCTTGAGTCGGACATCATCGGAGAGACCTCAGGAAGCTTTAAACGTCTCCTCGTATCGTTGTGCACTGCAAATCGCGACGAATCAGGAGAAACGGATATTGAAAAGGCCAAAGCTGATGCAACTGCTCTTCTCCGAGCTGGCGAGCTCATGTTCGGAACAGACGAATCTGTTTTCAATGCCATCCTTTGCCAAAAGAATTATCAGCAACTGAAGTTGATCTTCCAGGAATATGAGAAAATGACTGGTCATTCGTTCGAGCAAGCCATCAAGAACGAATTCAGTGGCGACATTAAAGACGGATTCAAAGCGATCTTCCGTTGCGTCAACAACAAAGCTGAGTTCTTTGCTCATCAGTTGATGAAATCAATGAAGGGAATCGGTAAGTCGACGATGATTCATTGAATGACAAATCGATGTCTAACTTTAAATCTATTTTAGGTACCAACGATCGCCAGCTGATTCGTCTCGTTGTGACACGTTGTGAAATCGACATGGTCGAGATCAAAGAAGCATTCGCAAGATTGTTTGACGAAACTCTTAAAGATTGCATCAAGGGCGACACCTCAGGCGATTACAAACACGCTCTTTACGTTTTGATCGGCGAAAATAAATCTTAAGACTTCATAAACTCCGGAATATCATTATTTTTTATCAAACATAATTTGCTTACCAGAGCCTCGCTCTTTATGAATGAAATAAGCTACAAATTACATTTAACTTTTCTCTTAGCTTTTCGAGTATTTTTAAACAAAAATGGAAATTTATTCTCAAGAAATAAAATTAAAGCTCTCAAAAGCCAATGCACTGCTCTTATCTAATCATTTTCTTTGATTTCGTTGGATTTATTGCTGTTTGTCTAATTAATGTCTTTTGAAGACAGTCTTCATAATCTTGTCAGAAGAAGAAGATCGTGGATTTCTTCAACCGACGACAGCGAGTCGCCGAAAACATTTAGCGAAATTATATTCGATGCCGGTTTACATTTGTATTGGAGTTTTATGATTTTCCTCGCTCTTCTCTCTGTTGTTCAGCAAAGTTTTTCCTGAGCGCGACATTAGAGAATCTACACGCGTTGAGTTCGGACGTGCAACATTTATTTCAGTGTTAGTTAGCCTTGGAATTTGATTACTTTTTATTTTATTTTTTTCGGGAGAACTTTAGACATCGAAATGTATCCAAATGTAAGTTTTAAACTTTGGTAGAAGCTCTGAAATGTCATAGGGAATGTTTTTGCTTTGTGTAGATGCCTCCAAACCAAGGATATCCTCCTCAAAGTGGTTATCCGCCTCAATCTGGTTATCCGCCACAGCAACAGCAATTTCCAGGAATGCCAGGGGCTCCAATGTATCCGCCACAGCAACAGTTTGGAGCTCCACCACAGCAACAATTCGGAGCTCCAATGTATCCACCTCAACAACAGTTCGGAGGAATGCCTGGAGCTCCACCTCAGCAACAGTTTGGAGGAATGCCCGGAGCTCCACCTCAGCAACAGTTTGGAGGAATGCCCGGAGCGCCAATGTATCCTCCTCAACAACAGTTTGGAGCTCAGCAGTTCCCTCCTCAACAACAATATGAGCAGCAGTACCAGCAACAGGCAGGAAACGTCTATCAGCAAGCTCCACCAATGAATTATCAGCAGGGACCCGTCGCTGGACAACAGACAACGAGTCAATTACCGCAAGTAAATTAACTTATTGATTATTTTATTCAAATTACTTTCGTGTCACGAGAACGTTTAGTAATTATCTCATCAATCTTATCAAGGGTCGTCCGACTGTCGTGGCTGCTCCGAATTTCAACGCAGCGACCGATGCTGGTGTCTTACGAAAGGCGATGAAAGGATTCGGAACTGACGAGGATGCAATCATCGAAGTTCTCTGCAGGCGAACGAATGCTCAGCGAATGGAAATCGCTAAAGCGTTCAAAACGGGTTACGGAAAGGATCTAATTGAGGACATCCGTTCAGAGTGCCGAGCAAACTTCCTTAGCGTGCTGATTGCTCTCTTAACGCCACTTTACGAGTTCTACGCACGAGAGCTCTACGAGGCGATGTACGGAGAAGGAACAGACGAAGACGTTCTCATCGAAGTGATGTGTGGTTTGCCAAATCGCGACATTCGTGCGATCAATCACGTGTACGCTCAGATTTTCGGAAAAACTTTGGAAGATGCTTTGCGAGATGACACCTCAGGTTGCTTCAAGCGTTTGATGGTCTCACTGTCAACTGGAAATCGCGACGAGTCGATGGTTGTCGATCAAAATCAAGCGAGAATTGATGCTCAGGCACTCAAAGAAGCTGGAATCAATCGAGTCGGGACAGACGAGTCAGAGTTCAATCGAATTCTTTGCTTGCGCAATTACTCGCAAATTAAATTAATTGCACAAGAGTACGAGCAACTCACAGGACACACTTTGGAGAAGGACATCAAGAAAGAATTCAGCGGAGACATTGAAGATGCTCTCGTCGCTGTTCTAAGAGTTTCACTGAATCGCTCGGAGTTCTTCGCTCGACGCCTTAAAAAATCGATGGAAGGGTTGGGCACAAATGATCGAGATCTGATTCGATTGGTGACGACAAGATGTGAGATCGACATGGTCGACATTAAAGAGGAATTCCAGAAGAAATATGGAAAAACTTTGAAGTCGTTCATTAAAGGCGACACCTCAGGGGACTATAAACATGCCCTCTACGCTCTCATCGGAGAGAATCGTTCATAAATATTTTCTCCTAACTATTTTTGTGGCCAACAATTTCTCGATTGTAGCTTTTCAAGAATGAAATAAAAAGTTATTAAATGTTTCAAAAGAAATTTGTTTATTTCGTTTTGTAAGTCTCGTGACGTCAAACTCACACGTCAGCGATGATTTCATATGTGAAACTTAAAAGCTGGCGGTGAATCACCAGGGAAATTGTCGTTGATTAAGAGAAGCGACGAATGGAAACAAAACATCGAAAAAACATTTCGCAACTGCGAGACATCATCGTAAACTTGCTTTTGTGCTGTAATGGACATACTGGCGCCTTAAGAAAACATTGAAAGCTATCGGTCGTTGCACTCGACCCACATTTTTTTTCTGAGAAAGTTTGAGAAACTTTGTGATATGATTTTTAATTCCGAGAATCTTTATTTGAGTCATAGATCGCTAATTAAGTTAATAACAATTTTGTTATCATCAAAGTTTGTTCAGATTATTCATCTCTAAGTGTTAATTTCCGACTCGTGTACGTACACGCCTCAGAGAGATTCTCTCAATTTCTACGCAATAAATGAGTATCGTTCGAATTGAATGAGAATATTTTGTTCATTCGTGAAGCAATCGTCGGCTTACTTCAACGCGTTTCGACGTTTAGTAGAAAAAGTTGAATATTTTTGTCCTCTAGCAAGGTCCAGTAACTGTTACTAAAGCAGGAAATTCACGATGTACCCGAACGTGAGTGTAATGAATTTAGAAAGTGAAAACTTTCATTTATTTTGTTTATTCAAAGCAGCAAGGTCAACCGCCATTCGGAGCTGGATACAATCCGTATAATCAAGGCTCAGCTCCCCCATTCGGCGCTGGAGGATATGCAATGCCACAGCCTCAACAACAACAACCATTCGGAGGCGGTTATCCAATGCCTCAACCTGGAATGCCGCAGCCAGGAATGCATCAACCTCAAGGAATGCCAATGCCGGGAATGCCTCAACAACCGTTCAACTATCAAAGTCCACCAACTTCACAATTCGGTTTCCCAGCTCAACCACCAATGCCAACTCAACAACCTTACGGACAAGCGCCGTCAGCTTATCCACAAATGCCACCAGCAACTTACGGAATGGGACCAGATCCAGTAATGCAACAAAGTTATCAAAGTCCTTCGTTTGGTGCTCCTCCTCCTCAACAACATCAGCCTCCTTACGGTGCTCCACCTCACCAGCCTTACCAACAAGTTCCATTTGGAGCCCCGAATACGCAATCATATGGATCACCTGGTCATCATCCAGCACATCAAGTTCAATCGCAACGCAAGGTAAGCACTCTCGTCTTATCAAAACGTTTCATTATCGTGAAGATTATCGCTTTGTATTGTTTCCATTTAGAAACTAATATCAAATATTTTTAATAATCAAGTTCAGTTCTTTGAACGACGACTCGTGCGAGTTTTGTTGAGTTGTGTGCGTTAGACGAATTTTATGTTTTCCACATTCGATCAATTCGAGATATTTTTAACATCTGAAAATCGCGAAACTCTCTAACGCGAAACTTCTTCTGTTATTGTTTGGATATTTTCTCATAAATCTTTTCGCAATTTTAGGGTCGTCCGACTGTTGTTGCAGCGGGCAACTTTAATGCCTCGAACGATGCTGGTGCTTTACGTAAAGCGATGAAAGGCTTTGGAACAGACGAGAATGCAATTATTGAAGTTTTGTGTCGACGAACGAATGCTCAACGAATGGACATTGTCAGAACTTATAAGACGGCTTACGGAAAAGATTTGATTGATGACATTCGGTCTGAGACGAGTGGAAACTTTGAGAGAATCCTTGTCGCTTTACTTACGCAGTCGTCAGAGCTTTACGCTCGTGAGCTTTTCGAAGCGATGTACGGAGAAGGAACTGACGAAGACGTTTTGATCGAAGTGATGTGTACGATGACAAATTATGAGATTCGAGAGATCAGTGCAATGTTCCAGAGAATGTTCGGAAAGAACTTGGAGAATGAATTACGAAGCGACACCAGTGGAACGTTCAAGCGACTGATGACATCGCTCTCATGTGGAAATCGCGATGAATCAATGGCAACCGATGTCAATCAAGCAAGACTCGATGCACAAGAGTTGAAGAGAGCTGGAGGTAAAGTTTAACTTTTATTAAAACTTTCATAAATTAAATTCAATTTATTTTTAGTTGACAAGTGGGGAACTGATGAGAGCACGTTCAATCGTATTTTGTGTCTGAGGAACTATGAGCAAATCAAGTTGATTACCCAAGAATACGAGAAACTCACTGGAAACTCCCTCGAGAAGGACATAAAGCGAGAATTCAGCGGAGACATTGAAGATGGACTTTTAGCGATTTTGCGCGTAGCTCACAATCGTCCCGAGTTCTTCGCTCGCCGTCTCCATAAAGCGATGGCTGGAATCGGCACAAACGACAAGTCTCTCGTGCGTTTAGTCGTCTCAAGATCCGAGATCGATATGATGGACATTAAAGATGAGTTCCAACGTTATTATGGAAAAACGTTGAAGTCATTCATCAAAGGCGACACTTCTGGTCATTACAAACATGCGCTCTATGCTTTGATTGGTGAAAATCGTTCATAAACTAAACCTCAACTTAACTACAATTAAGTTATTTAAAAACACTTAAAATTGTAGCAAACTTTTCAAGAAAATAAAATGTTTACGTCAAATGTTATTTAAAAATATTTGCTCGCTCTCTCATTTTCAATTTTCATTCTCTTCAGCACTTTGCCTTTGATTTTTGCATCAACAAGTGGTTTTTGTTGTTCTCTCTCTCGATATCTGCAGAATATTTTTTTTGTGAGAGAAGCTCAACAGAGAATAAACAATTTAAATAGTTTAAATGAATTACTGACAGTCGGATTCTGTTGTTATCACATTCAAGATCGCTTGTGAGATCGCAGAAAAATAATTCTTTTCATAAAAATCTTTCGAGTGATCATTTATTGTTCATCACGTTTCTGCAGCACGTGAATTTGTCACAAGAGTTAAGATGAGTCCCAACGATAATGTAACAAGGTGAGAGACACTAAACACAAAATAAAACATCGAGCATGGCTTTTAAGGCTCTCACAGTCGGTCAAAATATTTTTATCCTATTTTTATCCGGAAACTTTTAAAGTCTTCCCACATTTTCTAGAAACGTTTTTAGAAAAATTAAAAAATTCAAAAAACCCAGACATCTCAAGGCAATCGAACTCATTTCCAATGCAGCATGAAAATCGAACGATGACGTAGATGCAAAGTGATAAGTTCAGAATCGAAAAATATTATTGTTTCAAGTCATTCAAGTTGAGGCCTCAGTTTTGACATAAACAATATTATTATTAGAATGTTTTGTCTGACTTTGCGTAGTCTTAAGCCTTTGACAACTCGCGTTACCTTCGGCAAATGCTCAAGGAATGTCGACATTAGTTTAGTTAACTTCTCGTTGTTGAAAGTCGCTGAGAAATTTAGATTTACTGAGATGAGGTTCGATCGTAATCTTCGCAATATCCACAAATCATAACAAATGATTTTTCTACTTCCAGCAACTCACCAAATGAAGCTCAGCTAATCGACGGCAAGAAAATCGCTGAAGACATCAGAATAGAACTTCGCGAGCAAATACAAGAATGGATGAAAAAGGAAAACCATCGAGCGCCTCAGTTGACCGCAATTTTAATCGGAGACGATCCCGCGAGTCGAACTTACGTCAACAATAAAATGAAGGTAAAGGCTGAAGATGCATCTCCCAAGCGGAGATGAAATAAATCATTCTTATCAGTTGATTCATATTCTCGTAGGCTGCGGATGACGTCGGAATAACGAGTGTCACTAAGAAGCTATCAAAAACCGTCACTGAGGATGAACTCTTGAAGATTATCGGAGAACTGAATGAGTCTGACGAAGTTGATGGCATTCTTGTACAACTTCCACTTCCCGATCACATAAACGAACGAAAGATCTGCAACTCTGTTCGTTGCGACAAAGACGTTGATGGATTCAACGAGAAGAACGTTGGTCGTTTGTGTCTGGACATGAACACTTTGATTCCATGCACTCCACTTGGCGTACAAGAATTACTCAAAAGGTCAGAGGTTGAGACCTTCGGGAAGCACGCAGTCGTTGTTGGTCGAAGCAAAAACGTCGGAATGCCAATTATGATGCTTCTCCACGCTGACGGACGAAATGACACTTGTGCAATGGACGCGACAGTCACGATCTGTCATCGTTTTACTCCACCCGAGCAGCTGAAGAGATTCTGTCTAATGGCGGACATTATCATCACTGCAACTGGTGTCCCCAACTTGATTCGCGCTGACATGGTGAAGCCTGGAGCTACAATCATCGATGTTGGAATCACTCGAGTCTTTGATGAGACTTCAGGAAAGAATAAACTCGTTGGAGATGTCGACTTTGAAAATGTGAAGAAAGTCGCTGGAAAAATCACTCCAGTGCCTGGAGGCGTTGGACCAATGACAGTGGCAATGTTGATGAGAAATACTTTCGTTGCCAGCAAGAAATTGATTGACATTAGACGACGAGAAGTATCGGATCATTGATTGATTAAAACTTTTTTCTTTTCGAAATATTTTTTATTTAAAAATTTATTGAAATCAGGTTTGACACTAATAAAACTTTTTCGCTCCGTTAAGTAAATTTATAAATTTTATTTCTCATCAAAGAATTCGCATTTTGGATTCCATGAATTAAAATCTTCTGGGAATATGAAGGACAGCGAACGCTTCTCTTTCGTTTCTTCATATTCCACGTTAAGCTCGAGAGTCTTCATCTTTTTGTAGTCAACTTTAATTTTATCGAAAATTGCTTTCAAGACGGAAAAGTTTCCTGTGAACTTCAAATGCTTTAGATTAGGTTCATTCAACAATTCTTCGACAACTGACTCAGAAGGATTTTGATGCCATTGAATGCTCAAAGTATCAATTGAAGGATTGATAGCAAGAAAAGATTTTAAGTGATCAATGTTGTCGAGCACGTCCAAATGAAGAAATTTTAAAAACTTAAACTTCGCATCGACTGGAGCTTTCAAGGTCTCAATTGATAAATATTTTAATTTAGGATTATGTTGAGCAATAAACGGAAGAAGCGTTGGTGTCATGTTGTCTGGATCGTGGATCATGAAAAGCTTTTCAAGGTTTGGACAGTTTCCTAGAACTCCTCGAGCTGCATCTTCATTCGGAATTTTATCATGAGCCACAAGCTCTTTTAAGCTTTTCAGCGGATTTAACTGATCGAAGAATTCCTTTTCATTTGGAAGCGACGTTGCGTTAACCCTGAGTTTCTTCAATGCGATGAACTTGTTGAAAATCGTTCGGAGTTGATCACGAGAAACGTAGTTTAGCTCAAGAACTTCCAGAGTTTTCGCGTGACTAAGTAGGAACTTGTTAAAACTAAAATCTGCTTCGTTAACATCGAATGAAGGAAAATGCCAAAGGAATTTTATCCTCTTCGGCTTGAACGGCAATTCCTGACGAAATGGAATCTCGAACAATCTAACGTAAGTTCTCGAGTCAACCTCAATCACTTCCAAATTCCTTGAAGCTTCCAAGAAGTTGACTAAGCTGTCTCGGTTTGTGATCAATCCCATTTTGCTCGATATTGAAAGCGAAGTAATCTGCGATCCGATTAAACATTGAAAGAACTTCCAATTGCAGCTGTTTACGTTCAAGTGTCGAAGTCTCTTAAGCTCAACTGGAATGATCTGCGGTTCTTCAGTTTTCGATGGTTTCAAGGTCGTTTTAATAATTGAAAGTTCTTCAAGCAGCGGGAAACTTCTCATAAGCTCAGTGAAGTCCGATAACGACTCAAACTCAGAATCGTATAAAGTGAGCGATCGTATCTGAGAACCATAACGAGATGAAGCTTGAATCAACAGGTCAACCGATTGCTTGTAACGTGACGAGTGAAGAAACACTGACATTGCTTGAAACTTTCGTTCGAGGTTCATTAGCTCATCGAAATGATCGACCCACATACTGTTCTCGTTGTTCGATAGCTTGAGGGTGAATTTCTTCATTGTCGATGGAGATAAGCTAATGACGTCATTCCAACTGAAAGATAATTTTGTAATTCGCAAGGCCGATCTTCCAAAACAAGAAATATTCACTTTTTGCACACCAACGCCGCTTTCTTCAAAGTCCCCGCATCCAGAAACTCAAAAACTTCAAGCAGAACGTCGTCTGACAAATTATTAATTAAACAATCCATTGTAATTGAATAAAAATAATTTTAAACTGGAAATCAACGAAAAATTTTGTTCGAAACATTAAAAGTGAATCACCGGCTAGGAAAATGAATGTTTCAATGTTGTCTCAATGCTTTAGAAGAGCAACGTGCTTTGATCATGTTAACGGAAAAATAAAAGTTTTACATTTTAATGATTCTTTCCACTTTACGGAAGGAACTTTGGTAAAAGGATTTTTACTTGAAGATCAACAAAGAATTTTATTTCGGACATTAAAAATTAAATAAAGCATTTCAATGACAATTTCCACATTGCGGGTGGCACTTTTTTCCATTCTTCTGACGGCAATGACATCCATCGATGAGCACTGTCTTTCCGTCAACGATCTTCTTCAAAGGATGGCGAGGCTTCTTGGTGCGATAACAAATCCCGAGTTTGCATGATATGCATTGAACAAAATCACAGCCAGATTCTTTTTCGATGAGAACTCCGCATTGAGGACAAAGCATTGCCTTTAATAAAGTCAAAAGATTAGCTATCTTTCATTAATTTTTATCGGTAATCGATTTCTTACATTTCCTTTCTCTATCAACTCACGTACAGCAGCTTCTGTCAACTTCAATTCGTCTCCGTTCTTCTTGTCATTCTCGAGATCGGCTTTGTATTGTTCGCAGGATTGCAATTCATGAATCGCTGAGCATTTGAAGCAGTTCACCTTCCAGCAGACATCGCAAGGAAATGCAGTGACACCAGGATCGAGAGTGAAGAAACCATCGCAGTTAGGATTTTTGCAATGAAAGACGTTGTCCATTGTAGCTTCACCCATTTTCAAAGCCTTCTTGAGATGTTTGTCGTACACCTCAACAGACACCAAAGCTTTAATCTCGCGATCTTGCAAAAAGAACTCACATGCATCGTGAGGACAGAGAACGCGAGGATTTTCAGAAATTTCAATAACGTGATTTAAACATTCTTTGCAGAACGTGTGTAAACAGTCTTTCAGAATAATTCCTTCTTTGGGTTGGATCGTTATAAAGCAAATTGGACAATCGAACTCGAAATTAGTCTCAATCAAACTTAGCTTTTCGAGATTTTCCAGACGAATGAGTTCGCTAACTTGCTCTTGTGATAAACGTCGTCTGGCACAGGCCTTATTAGCTGGAGGTTCAGTCTTGGTAGTTGATGGTCCACTGAGCGAAGGAATTGTTGGCATGGCATAATTGAAGTTGCTAGTCGATGGTCCACTGACTGGAGGAATTGTTGGCATCCCGCTGGGATAAGTGAAATTGCTAGTCGATGGTCCACTGAATTGTTGGAAGAATGGCATTTCGCTGGTAAATACTAAATTGCTGGTCGATGGTTGATAATATCTCGGATAATATGCTAAATTGCTAGTAGATGCTGGTACACTTAATTGAGGAATTTGTAAATTGTTAGTAGATGCGTTGCTTGTGGATGGTACATCGTCGTAAATTATTGTCACATCTGAATCTCCTTCGTCTACTTTATCGTTGACTTTATTTTGTTTTTCATGTGAGCGTCTGTGCAACATTCTTCGGAACTTCAAGAGAGTTTCTTCCAAGTATTCAATGTAATCTCGTTTCAGTAGCAACAATTTCAAGGCTTGATCGGTTATTTCTCTTTTGCAGGTTTCTTCTGGACAGAAGTTGTTGCATGTCTCGTTCTGTGTGAGGTATTGTCTCAAACAGTTATAGCAAAGTTTATGTTGACATTCCAGATTAATCATTCTACCAGTGTACGCGAAGGCACAGACAAAGCAACCGTTGGTGTTATGCCCATATCTGCGTTGTCGGTTTGCTGCTAATTGTATCAGATCCTCCCTTTGAACTACTTCGCGATTGTTTAGAATTATTTTCTTCCAAGCCGGCGAGTAGCTTTCAGCGTTTCGAACGTTAGTTAGATCAACTACTCCGTTTTCCGGGGAATTGTTGTTGCCATCGACTTTGACTTCCACATCACTTGCTTCACGTTTACTCATGACGACCACTTCTGACTTATTTACCAATTTAAAAGCAGCACAAACTAAACAAAACGTAAATTGTGAAATTCTTTTTACTCGAGAAGCGAAAACAAAATTTAAACGTTGAGAAGCGAAGCTCCTTGATCACTCCAGCGCTTTTAAAATTATCCTGAAACAAAAGTTGAAAGTTCACTGCGATTAGAGAATTCCACAGAAAAAATGTGTGATCATGTCCAATTCAAAATATCAGAAACTGAAACAATTGCACAAATGAATAAATTTTAAGTCGATTTTTACTTCACATCTTTTATTTAATCTTTCGTGTGTAAAGCTACACATCATCGAGGATGTTAACTCGATACAAAAATGCGCTTATCATCAGATTTATAAACGACTTAGATCATACGATGAAGCAATTCGTTGATCTTGTCCTCACGGTTTCCGAAATCACCTCCGTCGACGTAGTGATTGTTCTTCTTGCGCCATCCTCCAGTTGGTGTGTTGAGTTTGAAGGGCCAAAGGAAGTTGTTGACTTGCTTGAAGACGCGTCCAACGGTGAAAAGCTGGTAGACCATATCTTCGACGCACTGGACGTTGTATCCGTGGCGCAATTTACGTTCAATCACAAAGTTGTCGGTGATCGGAATACGACGGCCTCCGTGCTGAAGAAAAATGTCATTAAAACTGAGCTCTAGACTCATCAGAGACTAACTCACCTTGACGAAGCCACGCTTGTAGAGCAAATCACGGATGGTCTTAAGAGATGGATAGCCATAGGTGATGTACGGTTGGGCAATACGCAACATGTTGAGGGTAGCCTTGTTGAGCTTCACGAATGTGGCGTTATTGATTTGACGCAAGCGGAGAAGCTGAAGGACCTTCTTGACCTTTGGTGCGACCTTGTTGATACTAAAATTAAAGAACATCCAGAATGAGAATCATCAGCTAACATAACCTCTGAGATTTGTTATTGTTTCGATTGCAAAATAATCGGTTTAACTAACAAATCTCTTGCAATTGATCATTCAATTATGATTTAGGACACTTACCCACGGATGCGGACAACGAAGGCAACCTTTGGTCTCTCTGGAATGTAGATATTTCCAGCCTTCTTAGCTTCGCGTGCATCATTGATGACAGCTCGGTTCAACTTCAAGTATGTGCGAGTGTATCGTTCAGCACGGACCATGTTTTGTCGCTTGCGCAAGGCAACCTTCGACTTCATGATGCGTTTGCGAAGGATCAACGAAGCACGAGAAGTCAATCGACGTTTAGCATCCTTCAATTTGGACTCGGGAACTGCGGGCAGTTTCTTATCCTTTGTTCCAGCTGCTGCTGGCTTACTTGCTGGTTTAGCTGTTGGGGCCATCCTAAAACAACAAGTTTATGTCAATTAGATGTCTCGAAACGCATTATAAACAATTTTAATTTAAGAAAAAGTTCGGACAATACCTTCACGTTTTCAACGAAGAATCAAAAAGAAAGAACTTCTTTGCGTCTTTCTTCAGGCGTTTTCATGAATTTTTAAATTTCAAAGTTTATGGAAAACGTTCATCTCTGCTTCACCTTAAAATTGAAGCGAAAAAAAAGTGAAGAAAGTTTGTGAATTTAATTGATTTGACATCAAGATGTTCTAGTTGCGTTTGCAAAACAACACGCCCTCGGGCCAGAAAAACTTTATAACCATGCGTTTCATCAAGTAAGTTGAAAATTCCTTCGATTAAGACGAGAAATTAGAGAAAATATTTCGGTGACCTGAAAACAACAAAAACTTATGGAAACAACGAGTTTTTCTTATCTCAAAGCGTTTTTGCGCGACAAGGTGCACTTAGTCATCTCGTGTTTATTTTTACCGATTCATCAGATTTATTTTTCGGATTGTGCAATTTCGGTTGTGCAAATTCTTGGAAGCGCGAAAAAGATGACGCAATTTCGCGGAAAGTGACGTCAGATATTTATTCTGAGTCTGCTATAAGTAACTCAAGCATAACTGTGGGAAAATCCCTTCATTATAAATCTGCCACTTGCGCAAACTGGTTGTTACGTCGTTTCAAATGAAGAAACAGATATTGAGACATGAAAAACAAAACTTGCTGACAAAGTGAAAGGCAAAAAACAAGAAGAGAAGAAGTAAACACCTTTTCTCGCTGTGGCTTGTGCACATTCGCATTCAAAATGGCTTTAAGTTTCCACTCTTATCGCGAGCTTCTCTGTTTCTCAACATGCAATGTAAGCTAAATAAATGTTTCAGGTCACAATCGACATTGCGACACGTGTAGAAATATGCTGTCTCTCCTTTAATGCTATTTTTATGCATTCCCGTTGAAACCTCACGCCAACGTCTCACTCAACTAAATTCTCCGTATCTTCTTTCTATTTTAGACAAATTTCAGCCAACATGGCTTCGTACACAAAAATTCAAGGAAGTATATCAACAACAAACGACTCCAGTTTCGAACCTTTATCGACATTTGAGATAACAACAGAAAAATCTTTTGAACAACCTGAAATTAAAAACACCGATCATGGAGTCTATTCAACAATTCGAATTGATTCTTATGAGCAAGATGGAAACATCGCCATCGAAATGCTCCACTGAAATCTTTCCCATCGGGGATGAGTTTGCTAATGGTAAAGCCGTAAATGCTTCTTCACGAAGATGACAAACTAATTCCATTTCTTTGGTAGATCTTTTCTTAAAAACCGATACCGACGATTTCACAAGTATTGACTTCCTAGCTGAGCTGGACAAAGACGAGAAAATGTATTTCGACGGTGAGTTCAAAGTCTTTCATCTCAAAACATATTCATGCATCGCATTAGCCTCAGAACTCTCTTTTTGAGAGCGCCACTTGAAATCCTTGACAAAGATTTACTTCTGTTGGACTCACGGTCAGCTACAAAGACCAGCTCTAACATCTGGCCGTTGTCGAGCATATTTAAATGACATGCGTAATTATTGATAGCGATTGACTAGCCTTTATGTGCATGGGAATTACATGCGACAATTAAATCACGTTTTTCCATCGAGAGCCAGAATGTTGTTGACGACCTTCAACGCTTACGCCTTTGCTAATGTAGTTTTGTTTATGAGAGAATTACATCGCAAGAATATTTTTGTTGACATGATCGTTCGTTAACATCGAACAAATTTGATTGTCTCAATATTTCCCATGTTTCATAAAATCATCTTCAAAGATTTTATTAAACTCAATCGCTCAATACAAACTAAGTTATCTCGAAGAGAAGAGACGGACTTCGCTCAATATTTTTCTCGCTCGTTTGACGACGCTCAGTTTGTCTCGGTCCGAGCATCAATTAAGTCGAATAAGCTTGTTAGCTAACGCGAGATTTCTTTTAAATTCGTTTTCACTTGCAAATTGTCTTGTGATTGAAATATTTTTTGTTCACATTTAAATGGATCAGATTATTTCTGAAGACACAACAGAATAAATTAATGTAAAAACAGTTATCGAATGGTGTCAAAAACGTTTGTGAGCATGATCTTTTCCTGCGCATATTGTTTCACCTGGAGCCGTGACATTGTCTTCAATTCACAAAAGCTTGTTAAAAGGCGATTATCAGATAAAGCTTGAATTCGCTCAACGATAAACAGAAGAACTGTGATTAGATCGACAATTGCGATCAAAGAAAAAGTTTGAAAAAGAAAAACAGAACTTTAAGCCACCACGAAAAGTGATTCAATTAAATAATTAAAAACTAAGCTAAGCATTAAAAATCCTTTAAACGTTTGAACTACGTATTAGAAGAAGAAAACATGATCGCGATGGGTCATTACTCCAACCTTGGATATTATTATGGGAACTACGGTAAATCAATTTGAATATTACAAATGATCGAACTAGGAAACAGCAATCGTTTCTCCTTGAATGAACCTACCTTCCCCTGAAACTGACCGATCTAAATTTATTGTTCTAATTTATTTAAAAATAATATTCTGGAATGAATATTTTTATCGGTCTCAACTCGTTTCAATGACGCTCTGCTCAGCGATTTTCCAAAGCAACTGGAATTGATTTGTTATTTATGCGCATATATTGAAACAGCAAATGGAAATCAAGACGTGTATGCAAGTGTGCGGGGTCGTAATTAAAGTGCAGCTCAAAGATGCGCGACTCTTATCTCAAAATATTCATTTTGTTGCAGATTAATAATCTTTTTGCAATTTCGATTGTTGGAATTTTCCATGGATTCCTTTAAATTAAATACAATTGATTCGAAACTGTGATCACGATGTCTGCAAATGATCAAATTGATGGCTTTGTTTTGATAGTTTGGAATGTTATTCAAAAATTATGCAAATCATAGTGAAAGTCTCTACGTCTTATCATTTCGTTCGAAGTTCACGGATAGGTTTTTAATTACGCAACGCGACTTGCTTGATCCCTTATGATGTGATCCACATTCCAATGGATTGTCTCTAATTGATAATAAATAAACTGTCAATCCTCTATTTCCGAGTAAACACAAATCTATTGACAACGCAGTTTGATTATTTCTCTACAATTAAATGAATAAATCCTTGGACTGATTTGCTGTACGTTAGAAATAAAAAAAAACATAAAGAATGGGGTGATCGAGTTTCTCAAGTCATATGCAAGTCTGATCATTAAAATTAAAACCGGATTATTGTTTATCAAATAAAAACTTTGATATCTCGAAACTTTTCATCCTTTGTCTAAAAATTGACTTTTTTCTTTCGACAGAACTACAACAAATCACCGAGAAGATCGATTTGCCGTTGTACGACTTTATGACCTGCAATGAAATCAGCAACAGCCCAAAACAGTCGAAAACTCAGCAGCTACTCATGGAATTTGATTCAATTTACGATGCCGTCGAATTGGATCATCTTACTCCACCTCAAACACCTCCAGAACACCAAATGTTCTTGACAACATCCGAAGAGTCCCAGCAATATGCGCAAGACATTCCACAACACATCGAACAACAGCAATTTATCTTTGACTACGAACAACAGCAATCGTCTCCTCAAGATCAATACGTTTACCTACAGAATGATGCATTATCACCGGCACAAGAGATCGCCATCATGTATGACAGCAGCAACCAATCGATGATCTCGAATGAAATCATCATTGAAGAAGTTGAGCCGATTATTTCGTCGCCAGCAGATATCCAGCGCGAGTTGGAAGTTGTTGATGAAATTATTCAAGCTCACTCGCGAGCTCAATCTGATTTTGATGACACATCATCGTCTTGGTCACCGCGAAGTGATTATTCAGCTTCGCTCTACAGTCAAGATGATGAGCCTCGTTACAAGAAGAAGTCATCAAAATTGGAAGGAGTCACCAAGAAACGTACTCGCCCTTACGGTCGCAACCCTGACGAGAAGAAGTCAAGGAAAAAAGAGCAGAACAAGAACGCTGCCACTCGTTACCGTCAGAAGAAGAAGGAAGAGGTCCATGTCATCCTTGGCGAGGAGAGAGGCTTGATGGATAAGAACAAGAAGCTGTCAACTATGTTCAAGGACACTAAACGTGAAGTCAAGTACTTAAAGAGTTTGTTGCGCGAGCTCTTTCAAGCACGCGGATTCATTCAGTGAAAACTTTTATTTCTGTCTTTGGCTAAATTTATCCCCCACAAAAGCCTTAAAATTTCATTAACAATTTGTTAAATTATTCCTTTTTAAATTTACTTTAATCAATCAATACTAACAATATTTTTTAGCAAGTGAAATCCCCATTTCCCTCAGTGTGAATCAAGCGATGAAGAAAATCTATGAAAAATGCCATTAGTTTGTTGCGAAAATCAAAGTCTTATGATGATAGTTCGTGATGCAGGATCATTGCAAAAAATGATGACGTCCAAGCGACGTTTGAAGATCTCAATGTTCTCTCTGATTATTGTCAAAGGAAAAATCTAACAAACTTTGAAATAAAATCCTTCAAATGGCAAAATGAGTTTGTTCTAATCTTTTTATTTCAGAAATTATTTAGTGTTCAGTGTCTAATGATGGAGATTTAAGCTCTTGTAGCTGATGAGCTCTTTTCATGTGATTTTGTAAATTCTCAGCTCGTTTTGTTGAGAAGGAGCAGAGTTGACATTCAATCTTTTTATCAGGTTCTTGATGAACTTCTTTTATGTGTCGATCCATTGAAGTTTTATTAAAGAAGACTTTACCACATTCACTACACTTTGATGGCTTCTGTTTTCGTTTACGTCTACTAGGAGGTTCGTCCACATAAGTGCACTCTAATAGTTCTTCAGTATTTGTATCAGGAAGATTATTCACAGTTGAGATTGTTTTTCGGTTCCAGATCTCGGCAGCTACTTCAAATTGATCCTCTGTCACCAATTTCTTTTCATAAATCATTCCACCGATAATTCCGAGACATTCTGCTGTTGGTGGTTCGCTTAGTTTGCTGATGAATCTAGCAAGTGGTTCGTAAAAACTTGGAGACCAGAATTCATCGAAAGTTCTTGTAGAAAGATGTTGTTTGCGCTCCTTTTTTATCCAGCCGCTTCTTTGATTTCGCTCGTCTTCATTTGTGCTTGATTCCCCTTGTGATACATCCATTATTGTGTTTTAAATAAATTAATTTTTTGTTTATTATTTTGATTCAATAAACCGATTCGAATTATTTTTAACCGTTGAAAACAAGAGGCTAATCCTTTTTTCTAAAGGTTTTCTAAGAAGAAAACAATCCATCTTGCTTAGCAAACTCTAATTAAGCTGCCTTAAGCTCTATTTTATCAATTTTTCAACTCGAGAACATATTTAAAGTTCAAATTTTGAACAATAATATCAAAGCTTTCTTAACGGCTATTTTCAAATACGAGTTAACCGCCCTTCGCTAAATCGTAGTTTGACGAAGGGTCTCAGAATGATGCGATGAAGAAGATGCAGAAAAAATTCAAATAAAAGCAGAAGCAAACGACAGAAAATTATCATTCTTGATTTGAAAGTGATATCGTGAACATCAAAAGTGTCAATCAGCTCATTCTTTATTTATACATCAACCAAGTTTATTTACTAAAAGAAAAGCCTGAAAATGTCTGTTTCAACCATCGAACAAAGTAAGAAAATTATCTTGAAGCCGACGGAAGGAGAATCGGTCGAGACAACGTTGAAATGCGCTTTGATTTCTCATACGATCAAAGACATGCTTGAGATGCTTGGCCACGAGAGTGAAGACAATCTGGAAGTTCCAATCGACACGATCTCCTCGAAAACATTGAAGAAAGTCGTTGAGTGGTTAGAGAAGAAACAAGACGACGAGCAGCCGACAATTGAAGAGATCAAAGATAAACTTGCTGACAAGATCGACTCATGGGACGAAGAATATTTGAAGATGGAACTTATCGACCTTTACAACTTGATCACTGCAGCTAATTTCCTCAACATTCCTGGACTCTTGTGGCTGTCAACTCGTGAAGTCGCTTACATGATTAAAGGGAAGTCTCCAGAAGAGATCCGTGAAAAGTTCAATATTCCTAATGAATGGACTGAACAAGAACTCGAGCAAGTTCGCCGTGAGAATCAATGGTGCGAAGAAAAGTAAAAAGGCGCCATCATCATCAAAGCATATTTCTACAAATCCAATCTACTAATTCTCTTTGTAATTTCTTTTATTTAATTAATATATTTCCAAGGTAAAGTCATTTGTTGTCAATGAGAGAAAATAAAAATTTATTTGAACTTAAAGAACTTTTTTCGTCTTGTCGTTTTGAAAAGTTAAAACAAAAAATATATTTTTCTTCAGAAATTAAAGGAAATTTTCAGGACTTTGTAAATTCTCAGCTCTTTTTGTAGAGAAAGAAATTAATTGCCAAATTGTTAAATTTCTAAGGAAGAATCCGATGGCTATCAAAGTCAAGCTTGTCGACCAGATTACGAATCCAGGCTCAAGAATTTTCATGTTCAGCACTCGTGGTCCTTCAATTATGAAATTTTCCTTCATCACAGTTTCCGTCTTATGTTGGATGATTCCAGCTGTGAAGAGTTGCTGAGACTTCAAATCAAAGATTATCAAGAAATTTCATGCCGCCCATTTTAACGTGGAGAACTTCTTTTTAAACTTTTCTTCTTGAAATCCTTCGAGTTCTAAATTATTTCTTTCTACATGTTCACGACACGAAACTTTTCCGACGGTTACAAATTTGAAATGCGAATCGCATTTATCACTTAAAAATCTTTAAATTCGTTTAACCAAATATTTTGTTCAGTTCATCACAGAATTTTAAAGTTGAAGGTTCTCGAGATAAGAAAAAATTATATTCAGCTCGAAATGGAGTTCAATTCTTGGTTTTTCAGTAAATCAAATTTATATACGTGCTTAATACACGATGCAAACATAACGGAGAAGGATCATGTGATTAAAAAAATTCACGGATTTCATCTAGAAGGAAAAAGTCACAAAGATGTCACAGAAGTTCGGTTCGTGAATACGAAAGTGAATTATTTTCCTCGAGGTCTCGAAAAACATTTTCCTAATCTCATTTCATTGCATATAAAAGGCGGTGGCATCTTGGAGATTTCAAAAAATGATTTGAGAGGACTTGAGCGACTTGTTAGTCTTCAAATTGTAAATTGTAAATTGACTTCATTGCCCGACGATTTGTTCACAGAAATGCCAAACTTACGAGCAGTTACATTCTGTGACAACAAAATCGAGTTTTCGGCGTCGTCAGAACTTTTAAAGCCTTTGCTTGGAAGAGAAAAAATTGGAGTAAGCCTTCAAGGGAACAAAAACATCAACGCTCGTTTCTGTCCAGGAGGAATCGATTCATTAGAATCACTTGAAGATTTGATGAAGTTAATTGACGAAAAGTGCATCAAACCTGATCAGCAAGTTGTTCATCCTGGTCCTGCGAATTTCAATCCAAAGCTCAAAGAAATGTGGATTTCAGGACAGTTTTCTGATCTCAAGATCATCGCCGGTGAAAAGGAATTCAAAGTTCACAAAACAATTCTAGGAATGGAAAACGAAATTTTTGCTAAAATCTTTGAAGATCAAAGCGAAGCTACTCAAATAAAAATTCCTGGCTTCAGCTCGGATGCTGTTGAGGCTTTGCTGAAATTCATTTACACGAACGAGGCCACTGAAGATGGAAACGCGAAGGAAAATCTTGACATTGCTGACAAATTCAAAGTCGCAGCAATGAAATCGTTTTACGAGAAAATTATCGGCGATCAGATTAATGAAGCGAACGCCTGGGAGACTTTTCTGTTCGCTCATCGATTCTCATCTCAACTTATGAAGAAAAAAGCATTTCATCAAATTGCTCGAAATTTTAAAGAAGACTTGCCAGACGAATTTATGGAAGATCCCGAGACATTAAAGAAATTGTTGGATGCTCGAGAAGTTTACGACGTTGCTCGTCGAGCTTGTGAAGAAATTTTACCAAAATCGAAGAAATTAAAACCTATGAACAATTAAATTTTAATTTACGAAAAATAATTGAATACAGTGGGATACCGAATGCCGCCGTACACCAAAAGTGCCGTAAAAACGAAAGGCTTTATGGGATCTTAGTTTTCGGGTATTTGTTTTAATCTGATCGATCACTGTTTAGTCTCATTCGAAAGCTAGTTAAACGGCGCAACTTATTGTATCATTACTTTTGTTTCTAATTGATTCATTAATTTTAAATAAATTAACAAAGTTGACGCGCTTTTATTTTTGTGAAACGAGCAACGAGTGAGCACTTACTCTCTCTCACTGAACTTGAAAATTTTCATATTTAATGTTGACGCCTGTCATCTTTTAGTATCTTGAACGATTAAGCAACTCTTTGAGAACGAATTAAGATAAAAAGAATTGAAGTAATAAGAGGAGAAGTGAATAAATTTTTAAGTTTAACTGATGAAGAAAAATATGCGTATTTGCCGGTCGATTTTTGCGTATTTGCCGCAGTTTGTAAATTGTAAATTTTTCACAACTTGCAAATTCGAGCAAACTAGTCATTTCAATTAAATTTATCAAAACAATCTTTAATTAAACAATTTGATCATCTTAAACAAGTTTTAACCGATAAAGTAATTTTGTTAACAAGTTCAGTGGTCATTCTTTTCTTTCTAAGTCATCTGTGAGTGGTAAAATATTGAAAAAAGTGAATTGGAATTCATTGTTATTGTTCCAGATCGAGCGGCTTGAGTCAACAAAATCAAAAATAAGAGCTATGAGTGGACAGACGAAGTGAAAAAACAAACAATATTCATCTAAAGACCTGCAGCAAGCTCAACAAAGAACAAAAGGAAGTCATCAGAGAAAATTTTATTAAAATCAAGAACGAGAAGGATGAGGAGAAGAAAGCAGCTAAGCGACGATCAGAGGAAGCTAAATTGATTGAGAATCAAGAACCGAAACATTCCTGAAACATCTAAAAAGCTTTCTGTCATTCAAAAGATTAAAATAAACATTGTTAAAAACTGATTTTATTTCTTTCATTCTAATTAATTTCAGGAGAGTAGAGTGAAAACAGTGAAAGAATAGTGAATAAAGTGATGATCATGCAAGAGACTAACAGTTTAAAATCTGAGTTAAACCGAACAGAGGTCTCCTGGCCTCTACGATTTATGATTGCTATGCCTGGTCATCACTTTATTCACTTTTTTTCACTATTTTCACTCTACTCACCTGTTCGTTCCATCCGCTGTTCCTTCTCCGCTTCTTGATGCTTCGTGATGTTCCTCTTGATGTTCCTTTGTCCTTCATTCGAGCCTATAAGTCCTAAAAGAAGAAAAAAACATTAAAATATTACAAGTTTTAAATCAAGTTTTAACTTACCTTCTGATCGTCCTGGAACTGCGCCTCCACTTCGCTCGCCTCACTTGATGATCCCTCTGCTCCTTTCGATGCTTGTCGATCCAGTCCGCTCCGCTTTTCCGCTGATTTTCTTGATTTCCCGATGAGATTTCGTTCGCTGAGACTCCAAATGTTGATTGCTCCTTCAGACCTGAAAAGAAACAAAAAAATTAGTTCAAAAACTTAGTAGAAAGATGAAACTTACCACTTATCCTATTCTGCTGGTGTCGCTGATCCTCTGCATCTACTTATTTAAGCTTGACGACGCTTGGTTTCATGAAATATTTAAGTTTTTGTGTTTGTTTATATTTTTTCAAAGCAAAAATATTTTTTTCATGTTTTTTCGAGTTCCCGATCACTTTTGATGGTTCTTTTAACACTTTGATCACTAATGCCGACATCCACTACCGATTTTAACCATCATCAAGCACTTTCAACGCGATTTTAATACATTTTAAGTCAATTTACTTTTTCTAGTTCATTTTTCACTGCGCAACTGAGCAAGCGAAATCGAACGGCAAGTTTGATTCATTAGCTGCGGCAAATACGCATTTCGAGCGGCAAGTATTGTTAAAATTCCATGTTTACAAATCTCAAAATTTAATTAACTTAACTAAATATTTCGATCCCGGCAAAAATCATGCAATGAGCTGATTAAATTTGTTTTCTCCTAAGATAAAAATATTGAAACTCCGTCCAACGAGGTGAAAGTTATTAGCTTGTAAACTTTGATAACAGTCAAAAAAGCGTGTTTTTACGGCACTTTCGGTATCCCACTGTATTTAAATAAAATTTGATAACTGTGAATTGATTCATTTAACATTCCGTTTTTTAATTAAAAAGTCAGTTCCTTTCTTTACACTTTTTGTTTCGATGGCGAGCCAAATCCAAGACAAAATGATTTGTTGACGAAGGACTGCAATAAAATTTATAATTCTAAGAAAAAGACGGAAAACCCTTTGAGTCCTAATTTCTTTTCTTTCTACCTGTTGACACTTTCGCACACGAAACGATCGCGACACCTAAAATTAGGAAAAGCGAATCGCATTTCTCACTAACTCGAGTGAGTTAAAAATATTTTCTTCAGTTCGTGACAGATTTTCAAAGTTAAAGGATCTCGTGAAAAGAA
Source organism: Smittia aterrima (assembly GCA_033063855.1). NCBI lineage: Eukaryota > Metazoa > Arthropoda > Insecta > Diptera > Chironomidae > Smittia > Smittia aterrima. The sequence continues at coordinate 25,928,372 of CP093831.1, forward strand.
AAAAATTAAATTCAGTTCGAGATGATGTTCAGTAGTCAGTTTGTTATTCATTGGAATTTCTACTCGTGCTTAATAAACGATGCAAATATAACGGAGAAGGATCATGTGATTAAAGAAATTGAAGGAGTTCACGACGAAGGAAAAAGTCACAAAGATGTCGAAAAAGTTTGGTTCATGAATACAAAAGTGAATTATTTTCCTCGAGGTCTCGAAAAGCATTTTCCTAATCTCACTTACTTGCAAATAAGTGGCGGTGGCATCATGGAGATTTCGAAAAATGATTTGAAAGGACTCGAGGGACTTGTTCGTCTTGATATTACCAATTGTAAATTGACTTCATTGCCCGACGATTTGTTCACTGAAATGCCAAACTTACGAGAAGTTACATTCATCAACAACAAAATCGAATTCGTGTCTTCAAAATTTTTAAAACCTTTGCTTGGAAGAAAAAATGTTATGGTTGATCTTCGATGGAACAAAAACATTGATGTTCAATTCTGGCCAGGAAGTATTCACGATTCATTTAAATCTATTGAAGATTTGATGAAGTTTATTGACGAGAAGTGCATCAAACCAGATCAGCCAAAAGTTCCTGATCCCAGGAAGTTAAATCCGAAACTAAAGAAAATGTTGCTTTCAGGAAAGTTCTCTGATCTCAAAATCATTGCAGGCGACAAAGAATTCAAAGTCCACAAAACAGTTTTAGGAATGGAGAATGAAGTGTTCGCTCAAATCTTTGAAGATCAAGACGAGGCAACTGAGATCAAGATTCCTGGCTTTAGTGCAAACTCCGTTGAAGCTTTGCTTAAATTCATTTACACGAATGAAATCTCTGAAGGAAACGCCAAAGAAAACTTCGACATTGCCGAGAAATTCAAAGTGGAAGCCATGAAATCGTTTTACGAGAAAGTTATTTGCGACCAAATTAACGAGGAAAACGCTTGGGGAACTTTCGTGTTCGCTCATCGATTGTCGTCTCAACTAATCAAGGAAAAAGCATTTCAACGGATCATCAACGAAATTCCTGAAGAAGTGCCAAACGAATTTATGGAAGATCCCGAAAATTTAAAGCAATTGCTGGACTATCGACGAGCTTACGAAGAAGTTTTGTCAAAACCGAAGAGAATGAGACTTGCTTAAGAATAAATTTAATTTCTCATAAATGAAAATGAAAATTTTATAAAACTTTGATAACTTTTAATAAAATCTTTAAATAAAAATTTATTTGAAAACATTTTAAGTTCTAAACAGTTCTTTTTTCTTCCTGTTGATATTATCGCGCCCGAGATAGTGTCGCGTTTGCTGGAGCACTGTGTAAAGTTTTCTTTTTGTTACATCAAAGAATAAATTTTATTTTTTTCTCAAGTTTTTCTTGAACTGCAAGAGCCAGAGTAACTCAGCTAATCACAAACATCAAATCTGCTTTGAAACTTGGTGAACAAAAATTCCTTAAGTAAAACAGTTGAATCATTAGTCAGAAGGATTCTTGAGATGATAATTTATGTGATTGAAACAAAGAACATCAAGAGCGAGTAGGCAAATTGCATGATCTGTGAAATGAAAAGATTTTATTTAAGTTCGTTAACGCAAACTGACACAAACCGTCAAGAAAGTTTCCATGTTGGCTTCTTTGAAGACTCCGTTGAATCCTCGCATGTTCTGAGCCATCATCAACATTAGTTGCACACTTTTCCTCTCACTCACAGTCAGCTCGTACCACTCGACGTCGTAAATCGCATCCACCAAGGAATCAATTCGCTTGATCACTCTGTTTCCAATCCAGCAAATGATGAAGAATTGTGTCAATAGAACTAAACTCATTATGAATGATAAAAGTGTTCCAGGTGGCGACGTAAAAATCAATACGAAGGTCATGCACAACATCACGGACATGATTGAGAAATCCGCAAAGAGAATGAATCGAATACGTGTCTGAACATCGTTGAACCAATCAAGAACTAAGTACGTTCTCTTCACTGCAGATTTAATCATCTCAGAAGAGTCTTCGCCTTTGATCTGCTTCAAAGCGTGAATTGTTTGATCGATATGCCAGCAAGTGTTGTTCATCAGAAGAAATACGAGACTGAAGATGCTTGAAAGAGGAATTGCACCAAATACCGACATATTGACTTGGTACAAATAATTAATCAGCCAGACCAAGAATTTGTTGTCCAAAGTTGGGAACACAAGCCTGAAGTTTACAAGTGGCAAATTTCTTACGCTGAATTCTTGAAAGATGACAATCATCATTATCGACGGGACAGTCACGTATGGAACTGATGCAAATATCGATGTTGCGATGAACTCATCCTTGCAATGCTTCAATGTTATTTGATGTTCCTTCTCTTCTTGCTGAATTTTCCTGTCGGAAAAATAAAATATATTTAAATCAGATTTTAATTTTAAAATACCTTTCGTTGATGTAGCGCTGAACCAAGTCACTAATTTCGGTATGATACACAGTGATGTGTGCGAGGCTCAAGCCAATTCTTATCAAGCAGACTGAAAAAGCGAATTTAATTTAAGTTTAAAATAAAAGTTTTCGCTTACAAAGAACTGCAAGCCTTTCCGTAATCACAGCATTATCTTGTGTCTCGTAGTCGACGCAGATGAGCCAAATGCAATTAATGGCTGAGACAATCGGGTTTATGATTATTGCCAGAAAACTAACAGACAATTTAATTTTCTTAATTGAAATCACTCAAAAATTATATTTACAGCTTAGAAATCCTTTTCTTGCCATTTCGAGTTCTCCACGGAGACAAAGTGTTCACGAAAAACATTAAAACTCTTGCGATCAAGTCTGGATAAACTTCTTGATCGCTGAAATATTCCACAGCTCGTTTGTAATATTTTCCAATTTGCATCTTGTCAGGTTGAAGTTTCGATTAGAACTGAATAAAACTTTTCTTGCTTTTCCAATTGATTTCCATTTAATTTCATTCACAGAGGAAGCGTTTGTGTGCACCGCTTATTATTTTATGTTACCTTTTCATCGCGGCGGTGTCGCTGCCTATAAATTTTTCATCAAAGTACATTCGAGGCTTGTAATTCAATCATTTGAAGCAACAAGTGTCATTCTTCACATGGAACTCCTTTCTATACTTCGAACTGCATCAAATGCGATTGCAGAGCTTTATGATTATCATTTTCAGGCGAGCGAGGGTGAGAACATCTAAATAATTTAATTTTTTTTGAACAGAATGAAGTGGAAATCAATTGCGACTCGCAAGTTGCGACGTGATTTTCACATTTGCATAAACTTCTGATTTTTATTATTCCAATATTTTCCATTTAAGTTTGAATATTTTTAAGAATAATCCATGTACGAAGATATTCGCGTGTAAACTCCAGGAAAAGTTCGAAAGTCCACAGTTTAAAGGGAAAAAGTTTTGTCCATCGACACCAATTCATGTTTGGGGACTCCATAATGTTATAGGAGCACAAACAACTTGCTAGATCAGCTTAAAGTACGACAGAGGGTCCTTGCTATTGCATAAATATAAAAACTCGCTTCTTAAGACACTTCTTTGTAAAAAATTTTGAGTTCGAAGTTGAATGAGTCAGTACTCTCATCAAATCGCAACCACAAATAAACTTCCAAGCATAAAATGTTTGATTAATTTATGAGCCAAAATTAATTTTAATTTGTCGCTGACATTCAAATGCCCAGAAGAGTTGTAAAATTTTTGTCCTGTAATTTTTTGCTTATGCATTTTAAACTGATTTTGTAATGTAAGGGAAAGAGTCATATGAAATGTGTCAACAGTCATCCTAAGACGATTCGAGCTCAATTTTAGCAATCAAATTTTATTTTAAAGATCGTTTTATTATCTTGCTTTTAAGATAACACTTTGAACTAGTTTTGACAATGGTTTGTTGCATAATTTTTTGAGATATTTCCTGACAGTTTGCTTTGTAATGTTGAGAGGGTCTTAGAATTGTTACAAGGTACATCGAAAACTTTGATGAAGCTGTCAATTGTTTTGATCAGTGATTCATCAGGTGTTTAGCTTTTGATCGATGATTAGATATGTATTCTATCAGTTATATTTTAATAGCATGATATCTATTGATAGAAGTCGTTTTTTTATCGAATGAATAATGAATCGAGATTGTGATGAATTTGGCCAAAGTTTTTAAGCGATCTACATACTCTTTGGGTCGCAACTTTTTTCAAAATGCAGGAATCGCAACGAAACTCTTGGGATATTATCTTTAAACTATAAACTTTATTTCAGCTAATCAACTTTTTAAAAATTGTGTGTGTGTAAAAAGTTGTGCTTGTATGTAGTATGCGCCGATTTCAAATATCTAAGCTTTCTTAACGGCTATTTTCAAATATGAGGCTCTTCGCTAAATCGTAGTTTGACGAAGGGCCTTAGTATGAAGAAGATGCAGAAAAAATTCAAATAAAAGCAGAAGCAAACGACAGAAAATTATCATTCTTGATTTGAAAGTGATATCGTGAACATCAAAAGTGTCAATCAGCTCATTCTTTATTTATACATCAACCAAGTTTATTTCTTAAAAGAAAAGCCTGAAAATGTCTGTTTCAACCATCGAACAAAGTAAGAAAATTATCTTGAAGCCGACGGAAGGAGAATCGGTCGAGACAACGTTGAAATGCGCTTTGATTTCTCATACGATCAAAGACATGCTTGAGATGCTTGGCCACGAGAGTGAAGACAATCTGGAAGTACCAATCGACACGATCTCCTCGAAAACTTTGAAGAAAGTCGTTGAGTGGTTAGAGAAGAAACAAGACGACGAGCAGCCGACAATTGAAGAGATCAAAGATAAACTTGCTGACAAGATCGACGCCTGGGATGAAGAATACTTGAAGATGGAACTTATCGACCTTTACAACTTGATCACTGCGGCTAATTTCCTCAACATTCCTGGACTCTTGTGGCTGTCAACTCGTGAAGTCGCTTACATGATTAAAGGGAAGTCTCCAGAAGAGATCCGTGAAAAGTTCAATATTCCCAATGAGTGGACTGAACAAGAACTCGAGCAAGTTCGCCGCGAGAATCAATGGTGCGAAGAAAAGTAAAAAGGCGCCATCATCGGAGACAAGTCTAATCATCATCAAAACATATTTTAAAAAATCAATTTGTTTTTAAGAATTCCTTTGTAATTTCTTATATTTAATTAATATATTTCCAAGATAAAGTCATTTGTTGTCAATGAGAGAAAATAAAGATTTATTCGAGCTTAAAAAACTTTTTTTCATTTTGTCGTTTTTCATCGGATTCGTTTGTTTATTGAAAAGTGATAACAAAAAAAAATATTTTTCTTTACAAATTAACGGAAATTGAAGGATTAACTGATGGAAAATCCATTGAGCGTTATTCTTGTTAAGTCAGACTCAAGTGGAGATCGTTTGCTGTTCAGGTAATTTATTGTTTCTTCTGGAATCTCAGAAACTTATGGAAAGTTTTTGTTATTAGATATCCGTACACAGCTCCCTCGGTCGATGACTCAAATAAGCAAAGAAAGAAAAACAATCCTTACTCTATCGCTTTGATAGAAGATAACCATCAGAATCTCGAGAGTTCGCCTTCAGGAATCGGCGCTGTGTCTGATGAAGTCCTTTCGAGTCTCTTCGCGTGTAAAAGAAACTTGGCAAATCAAAAGTTCGAGTTGAAAATAAACGATGTTCGTTTTGTTAGTCATCCAGCTTTGATGGAGATCAAAAACTCGTTTATTCTGATCAATATTGTGTTTGCATTGCAAGCTCAATGCTCCTACTCAATTGGTAAGCTTCTCATTTAATATTTAAAGATCTTTTTCTATTTTATTAATTATTCTTTTAGTGAAATGTTATTACGAACTAAGCAAACGTTTGGGGCTTGGTTTGCTTTACGAAGAGCGTCGAGTGAATTATCTGACAAAGGAGATGAAGACAATGCTGAAGATCCACGACGACACAATCTACGATCACAAGATCGAGAAGATCTTCGACACAATTATTCAGAAATCATCGCTGGCTCAATGCTTGAGGACTCTTTATCACGATCTATGCACCACTGGCCTTATCAACGTCGTTCTCAATGAATCTGTTACTTTGTGCTTCTGTCTACCTCAAAAGGCTTGGAACTTCAGATTTTCCGAGCGAAAGACGAAAGGCGGTCATCCATTCATCGACCCTGACATCATCGATCGTTGCATCGTTTCTTTGAAGCCTTATCACGGGTTCTTGCTTTTGGTTGATCCTTCAGAACTTCTCGATTGTGTGCCACCCTCAGGAGCTAAAATTCTTCTTCAACTCATCGAAAGCTACAATCCTCTAAAGAGTCTACAAAGCATGTCCAGCGATTCTGATCTTTCTCTGGAACAAGTGAATCAATTAGTTGGCCATCTCGTTTATTGGGCTAAGGCAACAATCATTTATCCTTTGTGTGAGACGAACGTTTACGTTATCAGCCCTGACGCTCCGATTCATGTTAATTCGCCACTTGTTGAACGCTTTGCTACGAAATTTCCTGGAATGTCGTCGCTCGTTGAAGTTATCTCTGACTTTAGTTTACCGACATCGATTGGACATTTGACAACTCCGCTTCAACATCCAGCGCGACAAGGGAGACTCGCTCAAATGGTCTTGTGGATGCTGCAACATCATTTGCTAATGCAACTTCACACGTACGTTCAGTTCATGCCTTCGTATGATAAACCTTTAGATGATTCCACTGGTTTATCGCTCTCAGACTTCGCTTCATCTCCAAAGCGTTCGATCGTCGGACAATCGCCTGAGAAGTCACCAAAAAGTGATCCGCTTAATGTGCCCATGGGAAGCTACACAAATCATGTTCCAAGCTCGAGTCATAAATCATTCACAAGTCACTTCAGTGCCGACGAAATGGATGAAAGCCTCAACTCGATGGATGACGACGAGAAGATTCGTGAACTCTTGAATGCCTTCGAACAATGCGATCGAGAAGCAATTCTCAAAGTTCCTGCGAGTTCAAACTTTGAAGATCTCAATCTGATGGTTCGTCTCTGGCAGTCAGGATACTTCAAAGGCGAACATCATCTCGAGGAAATTATGTTCTACGAGAACCTAAGAAGATCTCAACTCCTTCAGCTTCTCGATAAATTCCGCGATGTGTTAATCCTCTACGAAACTGAAGATCCAGCTTCTTGCTTGCTGTCTAATCATCAAGTTTGAAAATAACAAAACATCATTGACCATGTTATTGACTGTGTCGAAATGTTTATAACGTTACACAAACAAAAATATTCAGCTTTCATAATAAAAGTTTTATTTTAATAAGTTTGAGATTTTTATTTAACAAATGGAGATTGGCGACGTGGAAACGATTCTTCTTTTCAGTGGGAAACGGAAAAGTGGAAAAGATTTCTTAACTGAGAAGCTTTTAGTGAAGTAATTTGAATTGAACTTTTAATAAGTTTTGTTGATTAATTTCGAAATCTCAGATTAGGTCAAGAGAAAGCACAAATCATTCGAATCTCTGAGCCGATTAAGTCAACATGGGCGAAGGAGAAGAATCTCAATTTAACTGAATTGTTAAGCGATGGACCTTACAAGGAAAAGTACAGAAGGGAGATGATTAACTGGAGTGATGAGAAGCGAGCAGAGGATTACGGAGTTTTCTGTCGAGAAGCTTCGCATGGCATCAACAAACCGACAGTGATCGTTTCTGATATTCGCAGAAAAACTGATATCAAATGGTTTCGAGAGACGTTTGTAGACAAAATCAAATTAATTCGAATCAAATGTGACGACCAAGTGAGACTCGATCGTGGCTGGAAATTCCAAGAAGGCGTTGATGACATTCAATCAGAATGTGACTTAGACGCTTGGACTGACTGGGACTTGGTTGTCGAGAACGATGGTCATAAAGCTGAAGAAGAGATTTTAAGTGAGATCTTAAAAGTTCTAGAAAAATGAAATTAAATAAAAATGACAAAAGGTGTTGGAAGTAAAATCAAAATTGCTTTTTTAATTATTGGAATTTTAAGGAGTTTACCTAGAAATAAATTAAAGGATCCTTTTTTAATTAAACTACCTGCTGCAGGTCAAAAACATTCGTTAATTTTAATCTTCGCCTCTTTCGCTTCAGTTTCGCTTCGCATTTGAGGGACAGATTTCATTTTCTATTTATTAAGCTGAAATATTGTTTCTTGTCGTCATTCTTAAAGCAAAAGTCATTGGAAGAAGAACAACTTTAATTTTAAAGCCATGGACTTTCATTCCATTATCAGTACTGCGAAGCAGAATATCTCATCAACGAAGGAAAAGGTAAAATTGCAAAACTAATATTTTTTTTGTTCACGAATAATAAAATTTTCTAATTTCTTGTAGGGCAACTTTTATAAATCTGGTTTCGAGCCACCGAAGAAAATGCTAAAGGAGAAGAAACTAACAGCTGGGATTCAAAAATTCCTCGAACAGCAAAAGAAAAAGGAAGAAGAGCAAGCTGAGCTTTTGAGACGTAAGAAACAAGAATTGGTGGCAAGACGTGATCCAAAGGAGCAACGAAAGATTGATAAATCATTAAAAGTTATCAAGTCCAGTCAAAAGTTCTTCAGTGGAGAGTCGATAGAAGATAACACAGCAGATCTACAACCAGATGAAGACGACTACGGTTACACATCAACAGTTTCCGATCAGATTCACAAGAAACTTATGGAGCAGTATCAAAGCATGCCAGAGCAGAAGAAATTCTCATCTAGTTCAGCGAAACACAAAGCCATGTCAAAGGAAGAAATGCAAAGGACGAAAGATCGAGTGAAGAATTCCTTCACGACACCTGAAGAAGATCAACAACAAATTCGTCAGCCACAACATCGAACGTCGAGAATGAAAGTGGAGAAAGATAGTAAATTAAGAGCAGGAACTCTGATAGAAAAGAAACCATTTGACAAGCCAAAACCTAAACTGAAAGCAGCGCCGATTGTTGACTTCCAACAGCTGATGAAGTTAGCGGAGCAGAAGCAACATGAAGAGATCACAATTGAAGTGAAAGAGAAGAAGGAACCTGAGAGATTACTTACACAAAAGGAAAAGCGCGAGCAAGAAGAGTTGGAAGCTGCGAGGAAAGCTAAAATGAAACCGAACAGAATTCCTAAACTCGGCGCAATTCCAAGACTCGGAGATTCATCGAAGCAAGACAAAAACAATAATGATAACTCAGCTAAAAAGTCAACAACATCTCAAAGCTCTCAATTCGCAAAACCATTAGCTCCATCTGCAAGGCCGCCACTGAATAGTAAGCGACCAGCTGTCGCGCCATCGACAAATAATAGTTCAAAGTTAAGAGATGCATTACAGCAACGACCGAACGGAGATTCTTCAAAGACAACAAACCATAAAGTGCCAAACTCATCGAAACTCAGCGGAACTCCATCAAGTAGTTCATCAAAGTATCGAGAAACACCCCAAATGAAAAGTGCAATCAACAATCGACCTTCTAGTTCATCAGCAAATATTAAACAAGATAAACCGAGAACTCCAGCGGCTTCTACTTCAAAAGTCTCAGACAAGCCAAGAGACTTTCCCCCCAAGGATCTACTTCGAACTCGAGAATTTCCACCAAAGGATCTCATGCGAAGCCGAGAGTTTCCTCCAAAAGATCTCATGCGTAGTCGAGAATTTCCTCCGAGGGATCTCACGCGAAGAAAGGAGAATTCAAAACAACTCAGCCAACAACAAATATCAAGAAAACGTAAGTTTCCTATTACAACTTGTAATGCTTCAGTGATTTCACAAATTTTCTTAATTCCCACAGGTCGCGTTATTGATGACGAGGAGAGTGATTATGATTCCGAAATGGACGATTTCATTGACGATGGTGATGATGACGGAGATAGTCTTGTCTCCAGCGAGATTAAGAAAATCTTTGGATACGACAAGTCAAGGTAAGAAAATAATTTGAATTTCAATTTAAAATTTGCATTCTAAAATTACTTTTTCTTCTTTTAGATATCGGGACGAAGACTTCGACGACTCTCAAATGGAATCGGATTACAGAACTGTGATGAAGGAAGAGTTTATCAGTAAAAAGTTAGGAATAATGGAAGATCTTGAAGACATGCGAATGGAAGAAGAGGAGAAAAAGCAAAAGGCGATGAGAAAGAAGAGAAGGCTTTGATTAACCTTCGCGCTGCTTAACTTGCCGATATCGGGACCAGTTTCTCTACAAATTGGATCGTCAATCTTTTCTTGAGTCCAAGGAAATCATTCGAAACTTTTAAAGTTTTTTTAAGAGTGTTGTAATTTAATAAATAAATTTAATTATTTGAAATGTTCTTTTTTACATGCAATTCATTAAATCAAAAGAAAAGCTTTGTTTGACATTAATAATTTTCTTTTATTCAACAAAATATGTTTTTGATTAAAATCGACATTAAAATATATTTCCTTTCAATAACGTTTAAACATCAGAGCAATATAATAGGAAAGTGACTTTACTTTTGTTGAGACAACTTTTGCAATTGTTGGACGATTTCGTCATTGATCTCATCAGGATCTGGGACTTCAAGCGGAACCCAAGAATCTTTTGTGTCTTTCATCTCGTGTGAGCAGACTGGACAAGATTTCTTGCCGTTCTCGTTCCACTGCTCGATGCAAAGCGTGCAGAACGAATGTAAGCAAGACAGAATGACTTCAGGTTTTCGATCCATGCAAATAATGCAATCGTCGTCTGTCTCGAAATTAAATTTCGGATCGCTACAATCAAGTTGATTGAGAATGTTTGTAGGGAATAAGTGAGGGCTCGAGCTAGCTGATCTCTGATGCTCTTCACTAGCTGATATCGCTTCTAAGTTGACGACCATTGTGTTGAAGACATGAAGAAACTGCTTCAAGTTGATTAACTTTATTTGCGAGATTTTTCTTGACTCCGGATTGATTGAGACACAAGCAATTTTTATTGTTGCTTTCCAGAGCCATTGAATGAATGAGCTCTTGTGAATGGCGAATACCATTTGGTTCCCATCTTGATCGATGCATTTTCTCGATCTAATAAGAAAGTTAAATTTAACAAATGAAACATGAGAAATTAAAGGAAAATCTTACAATTCATTGAGTTCCTTCAGACTTTCTTGAAATTGCTCGAAAGTTAAATCATTGAGCTCGGACAGAATCTTTGAATGCTTTGTTATTTGAAACTGAACGGCGTCGACCGTGTCTGGAATGAAATCTTTGCAAGCACTCGTTGATTGTCCCATTTCTTTTCGGGAAACTTTTACCGAGAGAATTGCGATGCACTGTAAACAAAAAATGGAAACGATTCGATGTCAGTGATTCCGCGGTTATTTGTTTTTCGCGGATAATTTGAAGCTGGAAACAAAATTGAAAAGCCAGAGAATTCTTTTAATTAAACCGATGAATGTAAATGGTTTATTCAAGCGAAAATTTTACAGAACTTGGTAAAAACTTTAGCTTTCAGAGATAGCTTATTGTGGTCCGCGTGATCCGCGTCCGAATCCACCGCGCTAAAAAGAAAATTCTGTCAGTTCATGACTCACTAAACTTTCACAAGAGAACTTACCAATTCCAAATCACCAGCTCCGGCTCCAACGTCAGCTTTCTTGTCTTGTCCTTGTCCAGGTGCACGTCTGTATGATTGACGATCTTCACCGGTCTTAGGTCCATCTGAGCGAGGTCCAGCAGCACGGGGACGAGCTGTTTCTGAGCGAGCGGTACGCTTCAATGTTGATGGAACAATCTCAGCTGGCAAATGGAGATATTGTCTCAAGTATTCAATACCTTCATTGGTCAAATACCTAAAATAATAACGAACGTTAATTGAAGAACTATGAGAGCTTAGCTATTGAACTCACCAGTAGTAGTGACGCCAGGCGAACTGTTCCTTGACCAAGTTTCGTGACTTGAGTGATTGCATAGTCTTGATGACATGAAGATTTGGAACGTTCTCAAGCTCGGGGTGTTTCTGGGCATGGAAATCCTTTTGGGCGACCAAAACGCCTTCCTTGAACAAATGCTCGTAGACAGCTACGCGATGGGCTTTTGGCATAAACATGATTGCTAGAAGAAATAATAAAATTTCTAAGGTTAGATATTTGTTGATAACTTTAAAAACAGAGAATTCATTGACGGGATTATTGTAATGCTGATAAGAAGTTAACTTTGAATGCATGTAGGAGATAATTTATCAATTTAATTGCGAAATTCGCTTTAAAAATCGAGTTAACAATTTTTTTGTCTTGTTTTGATTGCGGAATTTTGAAAATTCAATTAAACTGCTTTCTATTCAGTTTTTCGTGGAAATTCCGATAGCTTAACAAACTTTAACATCTTAACAGCATTTTCTTATAAATATCCAATCATTACGATCACGATAAACTAGCAAAAAACTAACTTTATTTTTTATTTCAAACCAACGTGAAAGGTTCGCGGGGGAAAAGAACTTTTAGAATCTTTGACGCGACTATTTCGAACTTTCGGAAATTTCTTAACGGAAGGCCTTACAACAGCTGTTTGAAACGAGCGGAAAAGTTCTCAACAGCATTCAAACTTCGCTTCTTTATTTTAAAAACTAGTTTACCCCGGGCGGCTTCGCCACCCGTCAAAACGAATCTCTTCGAGTTTACCGAAATTTTCTCGAGTTTCTCCGAAATTTTCCCGACTTTTCTCGAAGTTTTTCCAAAATTTTCCCGAGTTTTCCGAAGTTTTCCCAAAGTTTTTCCGAAGTTTTCCCGACTTTTCCCGAAGTTTTTCCAAATTTTCCCGAAGTTTTTACAAAATTTTCCCGAGTTTTTCCGAAGTTTTCCCGACTTTTCCCGAAGTTTTTCCAAAATTTTCCCGAGTTTTCCGAAGTTTTCCCGAAGTTTTTCCAAATTTTCCCAAAGTTTTCCGAAGTTTTCCCGACTTTTCCCGAAGTTTTTCCAAAATTTTCCCGAGTTTTCCGAAGTTTTGGGTTCATGCACAACGACGCTTAGTTCATTTTTTCGTCGCCAGTTGCGCTAAAGTCGAGCGTTACGCCACAGAAGGAAAGAAGGAAAGAAAGAAAGAAGGAATTTCACATCAAGACAATTCTTATTATTATATAACGATTGTTTGATTTAAGAAAACCAGAAAGATTTCGTTTAATTACTTCGCAATTATTATCTCGTTGATTGATTTTACCTTTTTAAATAATCCTTTTTGTGTTTTTAATCTTTTTTATTCTGCGAATATCGAAAAGAATGAGAAATAAAATTTGGAATAAAAATGTAAACAGACGCGAAACAATTTAATTTGAAAGTTAATTTAAATCTGTTTATTACCATTATATCGAACTTAGGAGATTTTAAAATAATAAAATTAAGGTAATTAGAAGATTTTCTTTGAAATATGTTCAAATCAGCAGAAATTATCAATTTTAGAAGAAGTTTGAAGCTCATGAAAAACTCTTCAGATGTGGTCATCAAATGTTAAACAAGAATCCGAGATGGAAGCTGAAGTCATGGAAATGTCGTGGCCACACGAAATATTCGTAGATATCAAAGAAGAAGCCAAAGCAGAAACAACTATTGGATTTCAACCAATTGTCGATCCGCTCGCATCAAATGAAAACTGCAATAGACAGAACAAATCGATTTCGTTCGTGATACCTTCGCTGGAAAAAAAGAAGATTGCTCGAATGCACCAAATAATTCACTGTCAGATTTGCCTTAAGATGTTTCCTCTAGAACGTATCGAGAAACACATCAAACTGAATCATTTATCAACTCAGTTTGTCTCAAAGTCCTTCACAAGGTTTCGATGCGACCTATGCACGAAATATTTTCTTACAAGGCAAAATATGAAAGATCATCAGAGGTGCGATTCATGTGAGATTAATGGGAAAGTTCATCCAGAAGAAATATTCAAACAAGAAACAGAGATTGACAATATCGAACGAAAAACGGAACAACAATTCACGAATGCTCGAATGCTTCGAAAAGTTGTCTGCAAGATTTGCTTCAAGACTTTTCCTTTAGAAAGTCTCAACAATCACATCAAACTGAATCATTCATCTCAGTATGTCCCAAATTCCTTCACCAAGTTTCAATGCGACCTTTGCACGAAATACTTTCTCTCAAGGCAAATGAAAGAACATCAGAGGTGCGATTCGTGTGCGAATAATGGGAAAATTTATCCAGAAAAAATATTTAAACAAGTAACAAATATCGCAGATCAAAACGCTCCTGATGATTTGACATTAAATCAAATCATTGAATTTGAAACAGAAGATTCAGCTCCTGAGATTAAAGAAGTGAAAGTTATGTTAAGGAAATTCGAAAAAAAATGGAAATCTGAAGAAATGAAAATGTTCGACTCGTTTTTCGTTTGTGACAAGTGTGGATACTCTTCTCATAACGAGAACCTTTTAAACCTTCATCTTAAAGTCTCTAAATGTCTTGAAAAGTGTGAAAAAGGTTTTTATACAAAGCAATCCAAGAATGCTGAAGAGTGTAGCTTCTGTGATCTCAAACTGCACTGCAGCGACTGCAAGAGCAAACACATTGATCAAGATCACCGAAAGAACTCAACTTGGTATTGCAGCAAATGTAATTTCAAGACTTCGAGCAGAGATACGCTCTTTAGTCATTATCGCACTCACAAGAAGATATTTTCATGCGAAACCTGCAAAGAGACTTTCTGCTTTATTGGACAACTAAAAAATCATCAGCAGCGGCTTCGCCACATAAGCTTTGATGATAAAATAGTTAAATCTGAAAGCACAAAATATAAAAGAGAAAAAATTCCCGAAATCCTGAGTCACGGCGAAAAGCAGTTCAGTTGCCATATTTGTAGTACAACACGGACAACTTTATACGACCTACATAAACACATGGAGATTCATTTCAAAGTTTCCTGTTCAATCTGTAATCCCAAGATAACTGAGAACCGTCCTCAGCGACACATAACCGAGAATCATTCATCACAAAGGAAACTTTCCCTCAGGCAGAATCTAAGAAGTAAAATTTTGCGAAGTCACACGGCGAATCCTTTAAAGTCTTTGTGTCCTGTGTGCGGACAATTAATTAATAAACGAAATCTGCCAAATCATGTGAAAGTTTGCCATTCGTTTGAAGGTCATCCGTTTGATTCTCAAGAAATCAAAGAAGAGCCAGATCACTTCACATCGCATCAAACCATCGACTGTATCAAACATGAACCGGAAGAACAATTCGTGATAGCTTTGCCGGAATAGATAAATTTATTTAGGATTAGATTAAATTTGGGTCCTCAAAAAAAAATGTAAAACTTTTTTGAAGTATCCTCTGCGGGGATCGAACCCGCGACCTCCGGATTAGAAGTCCGGCGCTCTATCCACTGAGCCAAGAGGACTTCGTTTGAACATCATCAGTTTGTACATATTTGGCACTCAGTTCAATGCTCAAGAAATCTCAGTAAAATTGAAACTTTTCTTGAAATAATAAAACATTTGTTACAAATAAAAACACTTTGAGTTTGAAGTCTCTTATCTTTTGTTTCGTTTTCAGAATTTTCAGTGCTCGCTTTTCTGTGAATGAAGAAAAATCAGAAAATGTTCAGTTTGAAAAGATTTATTTTTACTCTTTCTCTCTGTTGCCAATCAATTGAGCGTAGATAATTTTCTAAAGTCAGTCGATGGAAATTTTATAAATAAATGCGACGACAGACGAGAATTCAAGTTTGATTTTATTATCATGAAGTTTCTTATCGCGATAAATCTTTTATTGACTTTAAAATACTCTTCAACTCTCTACCTTGAGTGTTCATTTCAAATCACATCGGCAAAGGTTTACGCTTGCATCAACACAAATTTAGTTATCAACGAAAATAATGTCACATTGATTAAAGCTTTTGGAAGTCACATCCCAGGAAAATCATGGAATTCAGTGAAGTCAATTTATTTTTTAAGCAGCGCAATGCGTCGACTTCCAAGAAACGTTTTTGTTTTGCTTCCAAAGCTCAAGCGCTACATCATTCACGGAATGGACGTTCGAGGAAAACATTTAGATCGAGAAGCTTTGATCAATGGAGATTTCATTGGAGCAAAGAATCTCAATTTGATTAACATGAATGGAGTCAATCTTCACTTTATTCGAGGGAATGTCTTTGAAGGAGCTGACAATTTGGATTTTCTTTCTTTGGAAGCTTGCGGAATCTTGAGCATCGACAAAAGTGCTTTCGAAGGTTTAAGTAAACTTCGAAGTTTGTCGCTAAATTACAATTTAATTAAAATCCTTCACAACGACACATTCAAGGACTTAACGAATCTCAAAGTGCTGATGGTTGCTGGAAACTTTATCGAAAGAATCGATGAACCACTTTTCGTTAATCTCCATTCGATAAAGAAGATTTCGTTCATCAGTAATCAGCTTCAAGTGATTGATCGAAACATTACGAGGTCGCTTTCAACTTTAGAGAAGTTTTATCTTGGAAGAAATATTTGTGTTGATGCGACGTTTGGAATTAACAGAACTTCAGTTGAAATGTTCGCCGACGTCGTGGGAAATTGTTTAACTCCAGATGACGAAGACAACGAGCAAACACTGATTGAGAAAGCTTCGGAGCTGACAAAGCAAGTCGCGAATCTTCAAGTTGAAAACGAAAGGCTTCGTTCGCTTCTTGGATCGGGACAGTCAACGGCGAAGAGACAGAATAGTCAAATCACGAATTTGCCGATCACGAAGGATGAGATTCGTGAGATTGAGTTGGTTGATAATTTATCGAAATAAATTTTATTTTTCTAATTAAACTTTATTGTCATCAGTTTCTACTTGTAGTCTACAATCCAAACAAAACCTGAGAGAGTCTTATCGTTGCAACTTCAGTTGTGTTTCAATTAAATTAAATAAAACAAATTTAATTTATTTCATAGCGAACATTTATTTCCAGTTTCTTCAAATAAAATTAAATTTTCGCATTTGATTGTTATCAGATTATCTTGATCATCTCTTTGTTTGTATCAAATCTCTCCATTGCCTTCACTAAAAGTAAAGTTTCTTGAACAATGAACGTTCATAATCGGCAAACTTTCCTCCATTTTTCAATCTTTTGATAATTTTAAAATTAGGTTCAAGGACATTTCTATCATCAGCGTCACAATACTCAAGAAGCTCAAGATTTTTGCAGTTTCGAGAAATTATTTCGACAAGAGTTGAGAGCACAAAACGATCGCCAATGAACATGTATTTGAGATTAGGCAAACTTGATGTGATCGTGTTCATGATTTCATATTTTGTTGAAATAATTAAATTGTTTGGAGACGGATGAATCGGCGATTTAATAATAAGATTCTCGATCGAAGGATTAACGTTGCAGAAATTTATCAAATCATCTGCGTAAGCACTATCTATTCTCAATGTCTTAAGAGATGGTAACGTTACTGCTGGCATGCGTGAAAAGTACCCTTCATTGTGAAAATCTTGAACTTTCGTGCAGTTGTTGAATATGCGAGACCACTTTTCTTGATTGTCTAAATATAAAGATCTAGTCAGAAGCTTTTCAATCGATGGATAGACTTGAAGCAATTTTTCAATTCGTGTCGAATCATGAAGTTTAAATCCGAACATAAACGTTTTTAAATAATGATTAGGAGTCAATAGATACAAGTTTGGATCAGATGGAAGCTTTCCGTTGATATAGAATTTTGTGATCTTCAAATTCTTTACAATAAATTCGAAAACTCTTTTACTGATCTTTTCTGATATTTGCAGACTTTCAAGTGATGAGCAGTTCTCAAGGAAATTTATAATTCCATCTTCAGCTAACGACAAATCTTCCACAAGTTTAAAATCAATTGCGAGTTCGGTAATTTGCATTGGTCGAAAGTTAATTCGAGTGAAGAATTTGTTTGGAACGCATAAAGCTAAAGACTCAAGTGATTTTTGCTTTCCCATAAAATCTTTAACGGAATTTACGTCAAGCGTTTCAAATTTTTTTGGTGAAATGCTAAAAGATTGAACTTGAACCTTTTCCAAGAAGTCAATAAACTCCCAACTACTTTCAATGATGCTCACAGATTTGATTGAGCTCGCATCGAAAGTTTCTTTGTCTTCATTATCTATCGAACATTCTCGAATAACAAGATTTTGAAGATTTTTTGTAGAACTCAAGATGAGGCTCAGATCTTCAGCGTCGATATCAATTTTAATCAATTGGAGCTCGCGAATGTTTTCTGATAACTTTTTGAGAGTTCTTATGAGTCTTCTATTAGCTGGAATCGAATCGATGACGATCGTTTGATATTTGCGACGAGTTTCTTCGATTCCTTTTCCTTTTTCTTTCCATCGAGCTCCTAATCTTAACTTGAACTTGCTCATTGCTTTGGATGAGTCTCCAATTATTCTTTCCCATCTAAAATGAAAATAAAAGTTTAATGTTTTATGAAAAATTTAAGAATTTTATAATGAACTTACTCTTTGCAGACAAGTGTGCAGCATTTTATTGTTTCAGCATCAAAAAAATTAAATATGTCCAACAAATTATTTTCTCCCAAAACTGCGATCGGTGAAATAAAGTTTTCCTTGCTCATGTTGAGATGTTGTTGCTGTATCGACACTAAATGAACTGATTGTAAGTCTTGTCGCTGTGAAAGCAAATTCTAAACTGACGTACAAAAGCTTTTCTGTAAATATTTCAACGTTTTAGAAAATGAGTTGGGACTCAAACGAAAAACGCTTCCGAGTTCTAAATAAATTCCTTTCTACCTGATCGCTAACAAATCGCTAAAGGATCTCGAAACGTCAGAGCGAATCGCATTTACGACTTAATAACAAACAAAATATTTTCCTTCAGTTCTTGACAGAATTTCAAAGTTAAACATTCTCGGAATAAGAAAAATATTAATTTCATTTCGAAATGGAGATCAAAAGTGTTTTCGGTTATGATTTGTCGAATGACTACTCGTGCTTTATAAATCAAGCATTCATAACAAAGAAGAATCAAGTGCTTCCAGAATTTGAAGGAACGCACACAGAAGGAAAAGGTCACAACGACGTCCAACAAGTTTACTTCGAGAATACAAAAGTGAAATATTTTCCTCGAGATCTTCAGAAGCATTTTCCTAATATGACTAAGTTGATTATATTTAACTGTGGCCTTAAGGAAATTTCAAAAACTGATTTGAAAGGCTTCGAAGGACTTGTTGAAATTCGTATTATAAAATGTCAATTGACATCGTTGCCCGACGATTTGCTTACCGAAATGCCAAATTTACGAACAGTTTCGTTCGAAGGCAACAAAATCGAGATCGCATCTTCAGAAGTTTTAAAACCTTTGCTTGGAAGAGAAAATGTTGAAGTGGATCTTCGAGAAAATAAAAACATTGATGCTTGCTTCTGGCCACGTGACACCAGTTCTTTAAAATCTCTTGAAGAGCTGATGAAGATGATCGACGAGAAGTGCATCAAACCTCCTCTGCCGGCTGCTCCAAATGACATGGACTTCAACCCGAAAATCAAGGAAATGTGGCTCTCAGAAAGATTCTCTGATCTCACGATCATCGTTGGCGAAAAGGAGTTCAAAGTCCACAAGAATATTTTGGGAATTCGAAGCGAAGTTTTCGCTCAAATCTTAGAAGAAAGCGACGCAGCTGAGATAAAGATTTCTGACTTCAGCTCCAAATCTGTTGAGGCTTTGCTGAAATTCATTTACACGAATGAGGTCACGGAAGATGGAAACGCAAAGGAAATTTTCGAAATTGCTGACAAATTCAAAGTCGCAGCAATGAAAAAGATTTACGAGGAAATTATTAGCAATCAAATTGACGAGGAAAACATCTGGGAAACTTTCATGTTCGCTCATCGATTCTCGTCTAAACAACTGAAGGAGATAGCATTTCAACTGATTAAGAAGAAAATTCCAGAGACATTGCCACACGAGCTCATGGAGGATCCCGAGAACTTGAAGAAAGTTTTCGATGTTTGGCGAGTTTACGAAAAAAGCTTGACAAAGTAATCTGATCCTTGAAAATTGATTTGAAATAAAAGTTTTGTTAAGAAAATTAAAAATTTGTTTCACTCACACATAAGTTATCATTTATAAATTTCACCAACGAGTTCTAAATTTATTTCTTTCTATGTATTCATAAGGATCACGAACCGATCACTACACCCACAACTACAACTTTAAGAGCGAATCGCAGAAATCTCTAAACAACATTTAGAAATCTTGAAAAAATATTTTCTTTAGTTCTTCAAAGTTTTTCAAAGTGAAAGGTTCTCTAGACAGAAACAAAATTAAATTCAGTTCGATATGGAGTTAAATTGTCATTTTGCTCCACTTTTCTCAGATTGTGAGCTTCTCTACGCTTGCCATGTACACAAAGCATTTATTACCGAAAAGGATCACGAGATTAAAAAGTTAAAAGGAGATCACGTAGTAGGACTTTGCAGCATTGACGTCCAAGCCGTTTGGTTTCACTTTACAAACATCAAACATCTCCCACGAGGTCTGGAAAATCATTTTCCTAATCTCGTTCATTTGTTTATCAACGGCGGTGGCATCAAGAAAATTTCTAAAAATGATTTGAAAGGATTTGAAAGACTTGTTGGTCTCCATATTCGAAATGTTCAGTTGACATCATTGCCAGACGATTTACTCACCGAAATGCCGAATTTACAAAAAGTTTCGTTCCGCGAAAACAAAATAAAGTTCGCTTCTTCGGAATTTTTAAAACCTTTGCTTGGAAGAGAAAATGTTAAAGTGGACCTTCGACTAAACAAACACATTGACGCTTGCTATTGGCCAGAATTAGATGATTCATTAGAATCTCTTGAGGAGCTGATGAAGCTGATAGACGAAAAGTGCATCAAACCTACGCCATCAACTGTTGAGCAAGATGCCGAAGAACCAGCTCTGCCAATTGTTCAATCAGAAGTTCATTCGGAGCCAGCTCCATCAACTGTTGAGCAAGATGCCGAAGAACAAGCACTGCCAAGTGTTCATTCAGAAGTTCATTCGGACCCAGCTCCATCAACTGTTGAGCAAGATGCCGAAGAACAAGCACTGCCAATTGTTCAATCAGAAGTTCATTCGGAACCAGCTCTGCCGACTGTTCAATCAGAAGTTCATTCGGAGCCAGCTCTGCCGACTGTGGTTCCTGATTTCGTGGAGTTTAATCCGAAAATCAAAGATCAATGGGTTTCTGGAAGATTAACTGAAATGAAGAAGCTTCGGAAAGTTCCTTTCAACGAAAACAGAATCGATTTCGAATCGAAGGAAAATATAAAACCTTTGCATGAGATACAAAATCAACAACAAGGACAATCGGCTTTGAGAGTCATCGATTTGGCGAAGTTGCAATTACCATCTCATCAATACAAGAAATCGATCAAACCTGCTCTGTCTGATCCCGAAGATTCAAAAATCAAAAGTCTTTGGCATCCAGGAAAATTCTACAATCTCACGATCATCGCGGGCGGCAAGAAATTCAAAGCCCACAAAGCAGTTTTGGGAATGCAAAGCGAAGTGTTCGCTCAAATCTTTCAAGATCGAAGCGAAGCAAATGAAATAAAACTTCCAGACTTCAGTTCAAAGTCTGTTGAAGCTTTGCTTAAATTTATTTACACGAACGAAGCATCGGAAGATGGAAACTCAAAGGAAAACTTCGAAATTGCCAACAAATTCAAAGTCGCAGCAATGAAAACATTTTACGAAAAAATTATATGCGAACAAATTGACGGATCGAATGCCTGGGAAAATTTCTTATTCGCTCATCGATTTTCATCTCAACTAATTAAGGAGAAAGCTTTTCGTCTGATTGTAAAGAAAATTCCTGATGATTTGCCAGACAAACTTATGGAGGATCCCGAGAACTTGAAGAAATTGTTAGACTATCGCCGAGGTTACGAAGAAATTTTGGTAAAAGTGAAACCCTTAAAAATAAATTTGATTTAAAATAAATGAACTTTATTGAAAAATTAATAAATTATTTCAGTTTATGTTAGAACAATCGAAAAGTTTATATATTATATAAATATAAATTCAATTTATTTTAATTTTTTGAAAGTAAAATCAAGAAATATTATAAATAAATTCAAAAGCACATTCAACTGCTTCCACTAAAATCTCATTGTACTTCGGATCCTTTTCCATGAAATCTAAAATGAATCTGCTTCTGTTGCCATCAGCAAAGTCTCTGAACTCATCGTCAGTTACGTCAACGAAATATTCGCGTGGAATTCTCGTGATCATCAACACGATAACATTGTATACGAGCGCAAATGTCTTGTGGAAGTCACAGCTCTCAGAATATCTCTCAAAAGGCATCTTCGTTTTTAAATCAATATTGAACGTTTCAAGATTCTTCGATAAAAGTTCGTAGTAGAAGGAAATGAAGAATCGATAAAGTTTCTCGGATATTTTTCTTCCGCTCGCGCAAATACAAGTCATGACAACATCAACAGTGATTGGAAGATATCGCGCGGTTTGAAAGTCGAGCAGAACGCAATGCAAAGGCTTCTCATGCTCGTCGTGCTTGAACATTAAATTGTTTTTCCAAATATCTCGGTGAGAGAAAACTTTAATAACATTTTGCGGTGAGCTCTCCATGATTTCAATTATTTGAAAGCATTTGTCGTAGAAAGTTTCTGTAATCAATTTTCTGTGAGTTTTCCCGAATTTAGTTTTCTCTAAAGCGATATCGTATATTGCTTTCAATCCGGCGTGGAACCATGAAATGTCAGCGACAGATGTTTCAAAGAGGGTTTTACCGAACTCTTGGGAAATCGATTTCATTCCATCTTTCAGTTGCTCTTCGTAGACGATGCTCGCTGAGTGTAAGCTTGCCAACGATGTAAGCACTAACTCGACATGTTCACTTGTGAGCTCTTTCGAGAGCATCTTGAAGCCTTCCAGAGATACATCTTGAAGGACGAGTAAATCACTTCGGCAAAAGTAAACTTCAGGACTCCATCGAATGCTCTTATCAGTGAGTTCACTTAGTCTCGGCATTAAACTGTCATAAAGTTTCACTTCCTTGTGGAAAATTCCTGTATCGATCAGCATTTGTCTCTGCTTGAGATCATTCAGTGGAAGACTTTTCATGAAAAAGTCGAAGCTTCGCTTCTCTTCGTTCACAAACGAATCGATTTTTAAGCGGAAATATTCTCCAAGGAATCCCAAATAATTTCCAAAGCTAACGATTTCTGTTCTCGTTACTTTCACATTTTTCTCTTTCGTCACTGATTTGATGATATCTTCACATTCGTCTTCACTCAGCTCGATTGTCAGCTTAGCGGAAAAGCTTCTTATCAACTCCATAGCGAAACGAGAACTAATTCGCGTTTCACAATTGTTTTAGTGTTTTATTATCATCAACCAAGGCAGTTTCAAAATACTGAAAACATTTCTCAGATATGAGCGAAATTTGACACTAAAATATTATCAAAAAAATGAGACTTACTTTTATAATTTGTCAATAAACTTCAGTGACAGTGAAACAAACGCGAAAGGAGTTTTATTTCTTTTTCATTATCAAGAAATTGTTTACGTAATCAAGAAGAACTTGAACTGAGCTCGATGCATAAGCAAACACAGCTGAGACTCAACAAACTTATTGTGAGAACTTGTAGAAAAATATAGTTCACTTTAGTTATCTGTCAGAAACTCGTCGTCTTCGCGTATCTTAAGCGCGAGAAATAATTTCATGAACTGCGAAAAATGTGTGAAGTTTAGCGAGAGAGAGAGAGAAGGAGAAAAGCTAAAGTTTATTTTTAGTTCTCGTTGGGGAAAACAGCTGGCAAATCGACTATTTGTGTCACAATTTAGAATTCCCATGAAGACTATGAATCTCTTTTATTGTTTGGGGGTGGATGAGCGTGGGTGGAAAATAAAGAAAACAGTTTTCAGAAAATCGATTTTACTTTTCAATGAGAATGTTTGGCTTTGCTTTTCATTTTCTTGAAACTTTTAACAAATTTGAGAAAATCGTTTTCCAGAAACATTTTTTCCTTCAGCAAACGGTAATTTCCAGCGTGAACTGCTTTGCAGTTGAGGCACATTTGATACTGATTTGTCACATTCTTGTCGCAGATGATTTGATGGAAAATGTGAACAAGAGATTCATCTGGAGCACGAAACATTTCCAAGCTCGAGCCATTAACTTTTGTTTTAACTTCATCTGCGATTGAACTTAGAATGTCGTCGTGCACTCGTTTACTGTCTTTGAGAAGTTTTTCGAGGAACTGTACGTCTTCGAGTCCCCAACCTTTAATGCCAGTCACAAAGCCGCTGACTAAATCACTTTTGAAAATCGAAAGAAGGCCGAAGCCGTACACCCGGAAGTAACCTCTTTCGTTGTTGATGAGATTTGTATTCGTGTAGTGTTCATAATAATTTGTATAACTTTCGTAGTCTGACAAAAAATCTCCGTTAGTCGAAGGCATTTGTGGATCAACTCGTTTAAGTAATTTAGGATCGTACTCGCTGAAAACTATCGGCAAATAAACTTGTTGACTTTGAATTGTATTCTGACGAATTCTCTGAAGTGTTATTTCGTTAAATAGGACGTCAACGTCTATGAGGAAAACGATGTCATTGCCTTTGATGTTATCTGATTGAATCGCTTTGTCAATTGCGACTCCTCGTGAGAAGTCACCAGAAAGTTTGATTCTTTTGATTGATTTCTTTTGATACTTCAAGTTGAGATGATTTATTATCCGATCGACAGAATTTTCCCTTGGATTCTTATTGTTGATGTATGACGAAATTAAAAGCTCAGCAGTTTCGTTCTTTCGAAGAACAATCTGAAATGAAAATTTGAGATTAAATTTTAATCTAGTTCTAGAATTTTGGTCAAGATTGAACTCACATCTTCAAAATTGTTTAGGAATCTTAAGAAAATTTCGTATCTTCCTGACAAAGGTAAAACAAAAACAATCTTGTTCTGTGGTTCTTCTTGATATGATTCAAAGAAAATGGATTTAACATTTTCTGCAAAGGATCTCGTTGCTTTTTCTTGAATAACTTGTTTCGGTTTGTTTTCTATTTCTCTAATTCTTGTTTCAGTAAATGATCTCTGCACATAAAGATGCTTTCGTACTTTAACATTTCTGTTGCTTCCTCGAAATTTTTTATAAACTAAGCCAAGATCCAGGATAAGATCGTGACCATGCAAACTGTTAACTCTTGAGTATGCGTACGAAATTTTTTTAAACTCAATCTCGCGACCACGTAAGCGAGCAACTTTTTTAAGCTTTTCCATAATTTCATTAATCACGTCGTCTAAACATTCTTTCATCGATATTTCAATCCAATGATTAGGATAAGGATCCTGATGTGTGCCCGACTGATAGGAACCGAATTTATTGAAATAATCCCATTCGATTAAATCTTCAGCTCTTTCAGATGTCTCATGACTAAAGAAAGGAGGACTTTCTAAGAACTCATCGTTCTCAGAAAATAAAGAAACGTCACGATTCAACATTTTCTGTGATTTTGGCTTTTCAAGTAAACTTTTCATTAGCGCAATTTCTCTTTGAAGATTGAGTGATTGCTGACGCAACTCTTGCGCTGACTGTCCGAGATAGAAAGCGTACAATCGATACATGAACTGAGTTCGCTTGACGGGATGAAGTGTAATTGCATTACGAACTTCTTCAGTTTTCAAATTGCCAGAGTAAGCTCGATTGCTTGTCGAATTGTGATGGAAAATTGTTTTCATCTAAAATAGAAAATTAAAAATATTTTCACAGACAAAACATTTACAAACCTCGTAATTCCAGGTGCAGGGAACTTTTGCATATTTTTGGACACAACGTCCGATTTCAACGTCTGTGTGATTTGTGTAGAGATTCTTCACACAAGTTGAAATGTGTGGGCCAACTAGAGATCAACCAATTTGAATGAAACAGTATAAAGAGAGACCAAGAAAAGAATTCACCTCGTTTAAGAGTTTCTCGACTCATCAAGATTCCTGGTCCTCCCATGCAATAATTCTCGTCGAACTTCAGTGCCAACAAATTGGATTCCTCATGATTTCCAGATTGACCTAGAACCGAAAACTTAATAAAACCAAACGATGGATCATCGAAAAATTATTTACCAATAAATTGAGCTTTTGATGAGTCGACTCGTCGCAGAAACTTCTCGAGCTTATCCGGTTTGATAAAAACGTCGTCGTCTGCTCGCAAGAACCATTCGAACTTGTCAATGTAATGCTCGTACATGTAGTGAAGCATCATGAAAGATTTCTTCTGCGGCGGATAACGATCGTCAACACCTTTCAGTGAAATGACTGGAATATCTGTAAAAGCAAGAAACTCATGAAATTTCGTGAGCTTAAACGTAAGCAGCTGTTTACCGTCAAACGATGAACCTTCTGATGAGAAAAAAGCGATTCTTCCGGGAACAAGTTTTCCCCAAGTCTCATAAACAGCTTTTGCTCGCGACTTCAAAAAATCTTTAGAAGTGATCACTCCAACAAAAACAAGAGTGCGTTGTGAGTTCATCGGAGTTTCATTGGAATCTAATTTTATTTTTTTAAGCGGTGATTTGATTAAAATTCTTCCACATTTGCTAAGGTTTTCTGTTTTGCTGAAGCTCCTGAAATAGGTTCCAAGGAAGATCCCAATAATAGCTCCAAGCAAACCAAAGAAAATATTTTTCTGATAAAACATTGTCAATTAAAAAGTATTCTTATCACTTATACGTTTCTTTTGTGACTAATATTCATTAAGTTTTTAATATTTTTTTTTTTCACATTTTATTTGATTAGCTTGAAAGTTTTAGTTTGGGGAAAAGAGCTGGCAATTCGATTTGCGTAGCAAATTCAAATGTCTGGGAATAAAGTCTGTACAGACATGAAATTGACGTTTCGCCGAAAGAGCGAAACACTTTTCAATGTCACTCAATGTACGCAAAAGATAAACTGCTTGCTCGACTAAACTTTTTAACACTTTATTCGAGGAAAAGTTTGTTGAAAATAAAAGAAACAATTTTTAAGTCAATCGATTTTATTTTCAATCGAAAAGTATGGATTTACTTTTCAAGTTCTTGAAATTTTTAAGATATTGTACAAAATCATTTTCCAGGAATATTTTTTCTTTCAGCAAACGGTAATTTCCACAATGAGTTGCTTTGCACATGAGGCACATTTTAAACTGATTCGTCTGATCTTTATCGCAAATAATTTGATGAAAAATGTGAACGAGAGAATCGTCAGTTGAACGGAACAAATCCAAGCTCGAGCCATTAACTTTCCTCTCTACTTCATCTGCGATTGAACTTAGAATCTCGTCGTTCACTCGTTTACTGTCTTTAAGAAGTTTTTCGAAGAACTGTACGTCTTCGAGTCCCCAACCTTTGATGCCAGTCACAAAGCCGCCGACTAAATCACTTTTGAAAATCGATAAAAGTCCATATCCATACTCGCGGAAGTAACCTTTTTCGTTGTCGATGAGAGTTGTATTCGTGTAGTGTTCATAATAATTTGTAAAACTCTCGTAATCTGACAAGAAATCTTCAACAACTTCAGGCATTTGTGGATCAACTCGTTGAAGCAATTTTGGATCGTATTCACTGAAAACTATCGGCAAATAAACTTGTTGACTTTGAATTGTATTTTGACGAATTCTCTGAAGTGAAATCTCGTTGAATAAGACGTCAACGTCTATGAGGAAAACGATGTCATTGTCTTTGATGTTATCTGAACGAATCGCTTTGTCAATTGCGACTCCTCGTGAGAAGTCTCCAGAAAGTTTGATCCTTCTGATCGAATCCTTTCCATATCTTAAGTTGAGATTATTTATTATCCGATCGACAGAATTTTCTCTTGGATCCGATTCGTTGATGAAAGACGAAATTAAAAGCTCAACGTTCTCGTTTTTTCTAAGAACAATCTGAAATGAAAATTTGAGATTAAATTTTAATCTAACTCTAAAAGCTTCATTAAAACTAAAAACTTACATCTTCAAAGTTATTGAGGAATCTTAAGAAAATTTCATATCTTCCCGACAGCGGTAAAACAAAAACAATCTTATTTTGCAGTTCTTCTTGGTATGACTCGAAGAAAATTGATTTAACATTTTCAACGAAGGATTTCTCTTGATCAACTTTTTTCGGTTTGTTTTCTATTTCCCTAATTCTCGTCTCAGTGAACGATCTCTGCACGTAAATATTTTGTCGTATTTGAACCTTTGAATAAACTAAGACAAGTTCTAATATGAGATCGTGACCGTACAAACTGTTAACTCTTGAGTATGCATAAGAACGTTCTTTAAACTCAATTCCACTTGAACCTGAATCTTTTTTAAGCTCTTCCATAATTTGTCTAATGACGTCGTCTAAACATTCTTTCATTGATATTTCTATTCTTCGACTTGTATCACCATGAGTATTTGTGCTGTAAATTGACTTTTTAAGAAATTCCCATTCGATTAAATCTTCAGCTCTTTCAGACGTCTCATGACTAAAGAAAGGAGGAGTTTCTAAGAACTCATCGTTCTCAGAAAATAAAGAAACGTCACGAGTCAACATTTTCTGAGATTTAGGATTTTCAAGTAAACTTTTCATTAGCGCAATTTCTCTTTGAAGATTGAGTGATTGCTGACGCAACTCTTGCGCTGACTGTCCGAGATAGAAAGCGTACAATCGATACATGAACTGAGTTCGCTTGACAGGATGAAGTGTAATTGCATTACGAACTTCTTCAGTTTTCAAGTTGCCGGAGTAAGCTCGATTGTTTGTCGAATTGTGATGGAAAATTGTTTTCATCTAAAATAGAAAATTAAAAATATTTTCATGCTCAGCATTGATACAAACCTCGTTATTCCATGTGCAAGGAACTTCAGCATATTTTTGGATGCAACGTCCAATTTCAACGTCTTCGTGAGTTGTGTAGAGATGTTTTAGACAAGTTGAAATATAAGGGCCAACTGGAAAACATTATTTTTAATGATGAAATAGTTTAATGAAGAAACGGAAAAAGAATTTACCTCGTTTAAGAGTTTCTCGGCTCATCAAAATTCCTGGTCCTCCCATGCAATAATTTTCATCAAAATCGAGTGATAAGAGACCGAATTCTTCTGGCTTTCCTTTTCCATGCTGACCTAGAACCGAAAACTTTATCAAATGAATCGAAGAATCTTTATTTAATTATTTACCGATAAATTGAGCTTTTGATGAGTCGACTCGTCGCAGAAACTTCTCGAGCTTATCCGGTTTAATGAAGACGTCGTCGTCTGCTCGCAAGAACCATTCGAACTTGTCAATGTAATGCTCGTACATGTAGTGAAGCATCATGAAAGATTTCTTTTGCGGCGGATAACGATCATCAACACCTTTCAGTGAAATGACTGGAATATCTGTTAAGCAATAAAACTCATGAAATATTTGTGAGCTTAGACGTGAGCAGCTGTTTACCGTCAAACGATGAACCTTCTGATGAGAAGAAAGCGATTCGTCCGGGAACAAGTTTTCCCCAAGTCTCATAAACAGCTTTTGCTCGCGACTCCAGGAAATCTTTAGAAGTCATCACACCAACAAAAACGAGAGTGCGTTGTGAGTTCCCCGGAGTTTCATTGGGATCTAATTTTATTTTTTCGTTCGGCGCTGGAATTGAAGTGAAAAATAAATTTAATGACACATCGTCATCATTTGAACTAACTTTTTGAATTTTTTATCAAAACTGATCCACATTTGCTAAGATTTTCTGTTGTGTTGAAGCTTCTGAAATAAGTTCCAACGGAAATTCCGATAACAGCTCCGAGCAAACCAAAGAAAAGCTTTTTTTGATCAGACATTGTCGAGTATTCTAATCACTTTCACGTTTCTTCTCTGACTAAGATCAATTTTTTTCGAATTGGGTAAAGTTTTTCATCTTTTTTCTGTTTTCTGTTTGAACAGCTTGAAAGCTCCTGCTGTTTGTTCTCTTCGCACAATGTTTTTCCATTTAAAAATGTTTTTCCTGACATTTGATTCGAGAGTTGACATTCACACTTTACAACGAAAAGAATTGTAAAACTGAAAAAGAAAGTTTTTAAAAAAAATAATTTTTTGACCAATTTTATTTTGAATTTTTCTTATTTTTTTATTCGATCAAAGTTTTGGGAGTGCTGAGAATGGAAACTTACAAATAATTGTTTAAAGTCTTAGGATTTAAAAACTATTTTAATAAAATAAATCGACGATTGATCATTTCTTGTCTAGTTCGGTGAGCTTGTCAATTGACCACAACCTCTTTAAAATGTTTGACGAATTGCATGAAATCTTCTTTCAAGTAATATTTCTCTTTTAACAAACGATTATTACCCAAAGTACTAGACTTCGAGCCAAGGCACATTTTATATTGATTCTTCTCAAGACTTTTATCGCAAACAATTTGATGAAAGATGTGAACGAGAGAATCATCTGGAGCACGGAACATATCCAAGTTTTGGTTATTTGCTGCGACTTCATTGGTCTCCACTCCATCTGCTATTGAAATTAAAATCTGGTTCTGTACTTGATGACTTGCGGTGAGAATTTTCTCAAGGAACATGACGTCTTCGAGGCCCCAACCTTTGATGCCGGTTACGAATCCGTTGACTTTACTGTTCATTATATCACATTTGAAAATTGAAACGAGGCCGTAGCCGAACTCTCGGAAGTATCCACTTTCATTGTTGATGAGCGTGGAGTTCGCGTAGAATTGATAGTTCTTTGAAAGGCTTTCATAATCTGACAGGAAATCTCTGCTTGCGACAGAGATCGGCGGAATTCCTCCATTGACTTCTTGAGGATTGTATTCGCTATAAACTATCGGAAGATAAATTTGCTGTCCTTGAATTGTATTCTGACGAATTCTCGGAAGCGTTATCTCGTTGAACAATATGTCAACGTCTATGAGGAAAATTATGTCATTGCCTTTGATGTTATCTGATTGAATTGCTTTGTTGATTGCGACTCCCCGCGAGAACTCGCCGTAATTTTTGATTTGTCTTATCGATTTCTTTTGATATTTTAAATTGAGGTGATTTATTATCCGATCGATGGAAGATTGCCTTGGATCCGAACTATTCACAAACGATGAAATTAAAAGCTCGGCGTTCTCGTTCTTTCGGAGCACAATCTGAAATGAAAGTTGGGATTAAATTTTAATCTAACTCTTAAATGTTTTCTTTAACTTACATCTTCAAAGTTATTTAGGAATCTTAAGAATATTTCATATCTTCCTGCCAGCGGTAGAATGAAAACGATTTTGTTCTGTAATTCTTCTTGTTTGGACTTCCTCACTCCAGAGTATAAATCACTAAAATCAATCAACTTGTCATTGAAAATTGATTTCATTTTGTCTGTGAACCGATTCACTGAAGAGTTGTTTTGACCTGAAAGCAAAAGAATTACAAATCATTAAAAAATATGTAAAGTCAAGTGAAAAATATTTAAGTCAAGTAAGATTGTCAAGTGAAAAATGTTTAATTTTATAGAAAGATTTTCTTCAAAATTAATTGCTTAAGAGACTCACCTAATGCTAATAATTGATCTGAATCATTTCTAATTTCCCTTATTCTTGTCTCAGTAAACGATCTCTGCACATAAAGATGTTTTCTAACTGGAACTGTCATTTTCTTTCCTCGATATTTCTTATAAACTAAGAGCAGATCTAAGATAATATCGTGACCGTGCATGCTGTTAAGTCTCGAGTATCCATACAAAAGCTCTCTATACTCAATCACTCGACCACGCTGACGAGAGTATGTGTTGATGTTCTCCATAATCTCCCTTATCACGTCATCTAATCCTTCGTGAATTGAGGACTCCATTTTACGTTTGGGATTTAAATGTGAGGATGAGTAAATACTTTTCGCTAGGAAATCCCATTCGATTAAATCTTCAAGGTCCTCAATCGTGTGACGGTTCAAATTTGGATTATTTCCTTGAGAGAAAATCGTTATCAGTTTGATGGAAGTTTCAATCGCTTTTGATTTATTCTCACCTAAAATATCATGATCGCCTACGAAATTAAAACTATCGTTATCGCTCTCCGGAAATAAAGGAACGCCACGAGCCAACATTTTATGTGTCTTTGGAATTTGAAGTAAGCTAATCATTTGAGCAATGTCTCGGTGAAGGTAAAGCGACTGTTGTCGTAACTCTTGCGCTGTCTGGCCAAGATAGTAAGCATACATCCGATGCATTAGCGGCGATCGTTTGATTGGATGGAGAGTGATGGCACTGTGAACTTCTTTCTTCTTCAAGTTACCGGAAAAAGCTCGATTTCCACTTGAGTTGTGATGAAAAATTGATTGCATCTGAAGAAAGAGAATTCTAAGACTTTGCTAGTGAAAAAGATTTCAAGTTCAAACCTCGTAGTTCCATGTACAAGGAATTCCCGCAAACTTTTGAACGCAACGTCCAACTTCAACGTCTTCGTGAGTGCTGTAGAGATTCTTCAAACAAGTTGGAATATGCGGAGCGACTACAAATGAAAAATTATGCAAAAGTTGTTTTCGTTTGGATTGAGAAAGAATTAACCTCGTTTGAGAGTTTCTCGGCTCATCAAAATTCCAGGTCCGCCCATACAAAAGTTCTCATCGAATTCGAGTGATAAGAGACCGAACTCTTCATTATTTCCACGACCCGCTTGACCTAGAAACGGAAATTTTATCATGAAACATTTAAAGAATCTTCGTTTAGTTCTTTTACCAATAAATTGAGCTTTTGATGAGTCGACTCGTCGCAGAAACTTCTCGAGCTTATCCGGTTTGATAAAGACGTCGTCGTCGGCTCGCAAGAACCATTCAAACTTGTCAATGTAATGCTCGTACATGTAGTGAAGCATCATGAAAGATTTCTTCTGCGGCGGATAACGATCATCAACACCTTTCAGTGAAATGACTGGAATATCTGCTAAGAATCAAAAGAATAATTTATTACTCCTCTCATGTTAATCTTAAATTGATAAATTGCGTCATCAGCGTGAGCATTTAATTTCGTTTTCTCTAATTCGCCATCTGAGTTTGTTGGCAGTAAATCATTTTTAATAATGATCACTTCCGATGCGAATGAGGATTTGTTCTAAATTTGCTTTGTGTGTTTCAAGTGAAATTTATGGCTCTGAAGAAGAAACTGTTTCTGTTGCTGCTTACCATCACACGATGAACCTTCAGACGAGAAGAATGCGATTCGCCCGGGAACGAGTTTGCCCCAAGTGTTGTACACAGCTTTCGCTCGGGATTCCAGGAAGTCTTTGGAAGTCATCACACCAACAAAGACGAGAGTGCGTTGTGAGTTCACCGGAGTTTCATCTTGGATTAAATTAATTATTTCTATTGGCGCTGAAATAAAAAAGAGACGAAGACAAATTTCATCAGAATTTTGTTGCAAGTCACGAAGTCCCAAAAAAAAAGTTAATGCGAGACATGTGAACGATGTTTTCTAATTCTTTTAATTAAGTTCAATTCATCAGGAGAAGAAGTTTCCAAGTAATTAAAAGGGATTAAAGATCATCGTCGTCGCCGAAAAGAGAAACTTTCTTTGTGATATCTAAGTTGACTCCCCAAGCATAAATAATCAACAGAATTTGATATCAAAAGAACTAAACCACATGCAAACACTTCCACGAACTCAATCTGTCTCAACTGAGCTTCAAGCCAAGCAGCAGAACATCAATCAAAAGTCAAAAGAGAAAAACAAAATGTTTTTGGTGTTCATTTCGAGATTGCAGTTTTATGTTCTCGTTTAACGATCTCATTCATTATGAGTTCCTTAACACTGCGGCTGCTCGTCATTGAGAGAATCTTTAGGGCAGAAAGGAACTTAATTGTTTGGAAATGGTTTTACGATTGGTGAGACCTCTGAGATTTAATTGCGCTGAGAGCCGCGTTATGTCAAAGTTTCTTTCGTCAGCGACTCACGCGGAAAAATGTGCAAAACAAGAAACTCTTTTTATCTCTTACGTCTTGTCGATTTATCGCACTCACTCGCTAATGCGAGACCGGTGTTGGAGTTTATCAATTAAGAGAAATAGGAAAATCGACAAGAATCTGTCGAGCGAAACGCAGAGAGAGAAAGAGCGGTTCATCAAACTCACTTTTTAACTGGCTTGGTAATGAAATTGTATCACATCGACTAAGAGTTTCCATCGTGTTGAAGCTCTTCAGGAAGGTTCCAATGCAAAGTCCGATAACAGCTCCGAGTAATCCATAAAAGAGCTTCAGTCGTTGGGTCATCATTCAATCATCTAATCACTGAACTCGAAGCTCGAGCATTTGACACAGTCACGTTAGCTTGCAATCGCTTGATTTCACTTTAATAATCAATCGCTTTTCATTCGATTCACTGCACTTTTGCATGTTTTGCGTCTCATGAAACTTTTCCTCTTCCACTTGATTTGATGTTTGATTTGATTTGCATTCACTTCGTGTTTATATTTGAGAAATTTTGTCATAAACATTTTATTCTTTCACTATCTCAGTTTCCTTTTCTCTGCCTTCGAATCACATTTGTCATTTGAAATGAGAAAATATTACAAATTGTTCTATTTTCGTCATCTTGTCATCTTCTCTCTCTTCTCAGATGATCATCGTTGATAACAGAAATGCGACAGCTCCGTCGGGTCTCTCTGGAAGTAGTCGAGATAACGGACAAATTACAAATCTTCACTTCCAGGAACTTGACATTAAATGCAACTTTTAAGCTCAAAATGATTCCGTTTATCTCTCACATGGCTTCTGTGATATGAAACAAAATTTTAAATTGAACATTTGCTTTCAATCGGAGGCGCCTTGTGGTTTTTGTTTGTGATTACGAGTCGAACGCAGTAGTTTCATTGAGATCTTCCCTATCATTAACCAAATGCGTTCGGCCTCCTAAACATTTCGCCATGTGTCGTTTAACATCAAACGATGAAGCTCGATGAACAGAATTTTAATTTGTTTTACGAATATTTCACTCAATAAAACAATTCTGTGAGATTTAAAACTGAAAATAAATATTTCCCTCATCGGGGATCGTCACCAAAAAAGATTTTTCTTTGAGATTTCTCTCTCGCACCGAACTCAAATGAATTTTAATGAATGCATGTTGCACATGTGTCTTCCAAATCTTCTTTTTCGGGGGACTCATTAATAACTCAAGTGCAACTCAACCGATTCAAATGCATTTTGTTTCCCTTCCGATTTAAGTTGAAAAGTTTGAGTTAAGATTTATGTTTCGGAATAAGTAATCGACATTTAATAAATGCTTTTGCTGTTTATCTCTTTCTCGATTGCACAATTAAATATTTTCGTCTGTTTCTCGAATGGGAAACGAAGACTTTTTCAATATTTACACAAAAAAATGAGCGAACAAATCTTTTATGAATGCTCAAAGTGGTCGCCGAGTGGAGTTAGCTTCTCGACAAATATTGACTCGTTACATGTTTTCATTGAAAGCGCAATTAAAAATATTTTCTTTCGCTGTCTGGAAGGAAACATTAAAAAAGTTTTCATCATTCAATGTAACGATCAATGTTTAATCTTCGATCCATTACTCGAAGAAGAAGATTTCCTTCGATTGATGTTCACGTCATAAATTTAGATCAGTCATGTAATCAGTCAATGGCGATCACATTTTCGCTTTCCTTCACCGCAAAGCTAACTCGATCGTGATGAAAGAATTTGTACAATTGGCGAGAGTTTATTAAAGAAAGTTTTTCTCGTTTGATTTTCACTTTTGTTTATTTTAAGAACTCAAAAGTTACTTGTTTGATTCTTCACTTGAACTGTGAATAATTACTGTCACAGATCTCTGCTCGAAATTTTCTTTTTCCCCAGAACATCGAGGTCAAGGCCAAGCGAAAGAATTTGAAGAATTGTCGGGAATTGTAATAAAACTTTAAAGATGATTCATTTTTTTTCTGGAGAAACGATTGAGTTCAGATCTCTAAACAAATTTTTATTTCGCATTCGCTATTTCGCCCGGAAGTTTCCGGTGAGCTCAATTACTGATCTACTCAAATTCTTTTTATCTCGTTTGTTTCAAGAAATTGACTCGCTTGGGTCCACGATCTTTTTTTTTTGTTTGTCAGACAATTCTCTTGACCATAAAATTCATTTACTTTTGGTTCTTTTTTCGAATGTGCAAACAAATTAAAACAACTTCGTTTCTTTTTGTTTTGATCACCTCGAGGTCCAAAGTTCTGCGCAAAAAACCAAAAAGTTAATTGTTTGAAATCACGAGCAACCGTCAATTATTTAGTTTTTCTTTCGCGAGCTGTGAGCCACTTGGAGCTTCCTCGATTTGTAATCTTTTTCGTCGAAAGATTCGCTTTAATTGCCGTGAAGCGAAACAAAATCTTAGAGTTTAGATAACTGCGATCATTAAACTCCTACTTCGGCAATTAATCAATTCTCAGTTTACTCGGACAATCTTAATTCGTTTCTCAACAAAATTTTGTGATATCATTATTTTTGTTTTACACCAGCAAATCTCAGAATTATACAATCAACGATAAAAAGAAACGAAAACGATGAAATTTCTTTCTTTCTCAGATTATGAACTTGTCGTCTTTTTTTATTGGCAGTAATCGCCTGAGCTTCAGCTTCAGCTCAGTGAGAATATCAGTTAGACCTTTACGACACTTGAGCGGCCTCGTGACACTTTACTCAGAATCCGATCAATTTTAATGCAATTTCTTTATCAGCAGTGCCGGTGAGTGTCGTTTCTGCTTTGATAAGAAGCTAACGAGAGCTGAAGTGTTTCTTTGTATGATAACAACGCAATCATTTTTCCATTGAAGAGACCAAAGGGGAAACCCAAATATTGGCCCTGTACAAAGTTATCTCGTGGCAACTGACGTCGAATACAAAGTTCCTCGATTCATAATCCTCAAATATTTATCATCAAACACGATTTTTTTTCTCAATTCTTTTTAGAATTACAAAACAATTTCGCCTCGAGCTGAACTCTTCTTATTAGCGATTTTTTTCTTTCCTCACAATTTCAATTGAAGACGTTGCTTACTTTAAACTAAAACACATCCAAACGGTCCTGGATTTGTTAATTGACGCAGCGAATTTCGCGTCTCTTTCGAATCGCGCGATTAAACTCTTTTCACAATGTTGTCGAAGGTTTTTTTGAAAGAAGTAAAAGTTTTGTTAAGAATTCCTTCGAAAAAAAAATTCGATCGTCGGAGGACAATGAGAAGCGATCTTCTCAAACCGGAATTTCTCGAGCAACTGAAACGAATTTTTCTCATTTCGTGAGTAAATCAAGAATGAGAGAAGAAAATAGATAGAAAATGTGTAAAGTGTGTGTGAGTTTACGATTGGTTTGTGTTGCTTTGTGCATTGAAAGTGGGTTCGCTTATCAGTTTGCGACAAAAACTCTTGTAATCAATAATTATTTGATCCGCTGACAACGTTTCAATAACGAACAAAAATTCGCAAACCACGTAACTCGGTCGCAATCATCGACCACGAAAGACATGAATGAGAAGTTTACAGTTAAGCAAACGGAGGAACACATGGGCAACGAGAACGTTGTGTAAAGAAGAAATCTTTTTCTTCCAATTCCATTCCCATTTCTCTTCCAGTGTGTGACGCAAAAAAAAATCGTCACAAACTAACAAATGATGTCGATGAGCATAG
The DNA here is from genome assembly GCA_033063855.1 of Smittia aterrima. Taxonomy (NCBI): domain Eukaryota; kingdom Metazoa; phylum Arthropoda; class Insecta; order Diptera; family Chironomidae; genus Smittia; species Smittia aterrima. The sequence goes on from CP093831.1 coordinate 25,965,872, forward strand.
CAACGATCAAGTGGTTGCTTGTGAGTCACGGTGGAAGCCGTCGCTCTCTCGATTCTCTTTTTTTAAACCCACACAACATTAGCCGGCAGATTTCATCGAGCAATTGATCATTTTGCTTTTTGTTCCAAATCGATTTTCCGCGCCAAGATATTTTAGGATTTCACATAAACATTTTTTTTTTGTAAATGTTTCTCCTCTCAAGTCGAATAGATTATTGACGACGCAATGAATCAATTTAACGAGCGATGGGGTCGCAGACTCATTCATCATTTCGCTTAAACGCTTGAGTGCTGTAAACATTTAAATTTATAATTTATTAGACCTCACAGATTCGTCTTAAATGTTCCGTAGTGTCAACTGTAATTGAAAGGCCAATAAGTTCATGTTCGCTGTGATTATGAAATGAAATGAAATGAATAATTTGCCAAAAAAATGTTTTAGGTTGTCCTCGATTCTTTTTATGATTTTCTGGCCTTTCGGTTGTGGCGAGAGATAGAAAATAAAAAGGGCAACTGAAAAAACAGAAATCTGTGTGAAACATGGTCCGTTTTATGGCCATCAAACGTTGAGAGAAATCTCGAGCTTCATCTGCCGGTCGTACGTGATGTTTGTTTGCTTTTTGAGAAAGAGAAGAATTAGAGGAAAAGCGAAGCAAAACTGTAAATTTATTCATTTCGTTGCATCGAATTCTGGAATTTTATTTCTGTTATGCGTTAATTATTGTTTAATTTTTGAAGTTTCAATTTCGTGCCTCAGCTTGTCGACAGAGAATTTCTTCGCTTTTCCACAAGAAAATTAATGATTCGCAAAGTAGGAAACTCAAACATTAAAGCCCAAGCGAACGCCACAAAGAATGAAACTCCAAAGTTACCGAAAAACAAATAAACCGCTCGAAGTTGACTGAAATAACCTGGCGACCTCAATGAAGCTGTGTAAACGAGTTGAACGGGCACGTGAACAAGATAAATGCTGAAACTGAGTTTGCTGATTGGAAACCAGATCGAGAGTGATAAGAAACGTTTAATGAATCCGCCGTAAGATAATCGACACGCGAGAATTATCCAAGCGACTGAGAGACACCAAGAAACACCTTTTAACGAATCGTAAGTCGCGTCAGCGAAAATTGAGTTCTCATAAAAGTTTTCTTGTTGTAATGGGAATTGTCCAAAAATGCATGCGACCATGACGAGAAAAGTTAAAGTCCAACCGATGATTACGAAATATCTTGAGACTCTGATTTCTCTTCCATCAACTTTGTGAATGACGTAGCCACACAAGATTCCAATCATCCACGAATCGATTCGTCCCACAGTCGTCGTGTAAACCAAAACATCTTTCAAATAATTCGTTTCAACTAAATGTGATGTCCTGAGATTGAATTTGATGTAGCAAACGAAGATGAAAATGATTGAACTGCTGGCGATTACGAAAATCAAAGAAATCATTAACCAAGTTCGATGTCTGAATCTCCAAAGAGGATAAAGAATGATTGGCGAGAGGAAGTAAAGTTGCATGTCAACAGCGAGATACCTAAAAAGTCAAATGTTAATTCAAATTTTGATTAAACAAGAAGTTCTCATACCAACTATGCCATAAGCAGTAACGTCCTGGATTAACAAGATTAGAAATGTGAAGAAGCGTTGTCCACCACCAATCCTCACACAAACTGATGTGGAAACCTGTTACAGATTTCCAGAAAGGACCATCTGATAGATGACTAAAAATTCCGAGAAAAAAAATAATCCCAGCGATCAATGGAATGCTGATCCGGAAATAACGTTTCAAATATAAAATCGGAAGATTTATTTTCCTTCTGAAATATTAAAAATCAATTTATTTTTCAACTTCCGGATCAATTATTCTTCTCACGTGTTGTCCAGTTCTCTAAAGACACTCAATGTCAAAAGCAGCGACGAGAGCATGAAGAACATGCTGACACCAAAGTAACTCGAGAACAGAAGCATCGTCAAATGATTTTTAAACATTTCTAAAACTGAGTTTGCGTTGATTGTTGGAACGAGCCAGATCCCAATGTTGTAGGTGTGACCAATGACAATCCAGATCAAAGCAATCGATCGAATTCCATGAAGAAAAATCATTTCCTTTGAAGAGTTAAAAGGCCTCATCGTCATAATCATTTTTGAGTTTGAATAAATCGAAAAGGAAGAGAAAATTTCCTTCTTCTTAAGTTCAAGAAGATCGACCGTGATCTCATATACCGAACTCGTTATCACCAAAACTATAAACGTAGCGAAAAATAATCTTGAACAGAGACAAAGATAAATATTTTACCTAAAAGCTTTCTTCGTCTATTTTACTTACATCGCATACAATTCCATTCCATTTCTTACATTGCTCTCTTTCGTTGTGCAAATAGAACTTTCATTGCTCGACGATAACGAAGCGTTGAACTTTTCGTTAATTGCGATGTTGAAGAATCGATTGACATCAAACTTTGAGCAAGATCTTGGTACACAAATTCCAATTCCAAGTTTAATTTCTGATCTTCGACTGGGAGTGCTGATTCTTGCGAATTTCATTGGATTATCTCGATCGAAGGGAATCATTAGAATGCAATGTTGTCCGAAGATCTCCCCGTGAAGCTCCGAGTTATGTTGGAACTCTAAACATTGATCGAAGTTTCCTAAGTCGTAAAGATTTCCAGAGAAAATTCCTGAAGGACCACGAACGTTTCCCCAAGAATCGCGGAGCTTACGAGCCCAGGGAAGATTAAGTTCAAGACTTTCTTGGAAATATTTTAATTGATTCGAACATAAATCTTCCGGAGATTCTTTGAGATTAATCGCAGCATCGTTTGATCTTTCGGAATTCACAATTAAAACACAAAATAAAATTCCAAACAAATTTTTATTCATTTTCACAGTTCAGCGTTGGAAAGGTAACTGAATGAGTTTTAAAATAAATTTTCAGTGATTGCAGTTAATATCTTGTTATCAGTGGAAATTAAATAAAAAAAAGAATAAATTTGAAGCTGCAGGAAACTTGAAAGAAATAAAATAATTGCAGATATTGAATCAAGTGAGAGCAGGTGAAAAAAAATTAATTTATTTAATTTTGTTTAATCTCCGGTAATCGAAAATTTATTGTCTAAGCTATCAAGCTATTTAAAACTGCAATCTGCCTTTAGCATACTCGATAAGCTCCAAGTTTCTGCAATTTCGAGTAATCATTTCGACAAAAAATGCTGGCACACCTTTATGGCCGATGAACAAATATTTGAGATTAGGCAGACTTGATGTGATCGTGTTCATGATTATATAATATGGTGAACGTGGATGGTGGTTGTTCCTAAGCGAACGACGTATAATAAGATTCTCGATCGAAGGATTAAGTTTTCCTTGCTCATGTTGCTACGAATTTAAATGAACTGGTAATTTAAATGAATTGTAAGTATTGTCGCTGTGAAAGCAAAGTCGGAAGAGAAGTTCGAAAGATTTTCTTTGAATACTTTACCTTCCTCGATTGTGAGCTGAAACTCAAACGGAAAACGCCTCCGAGTCATAAATAAATTTCTTTCTACCTGATCGCAAACAGATCGCTAAACCAAGAGCGAACTGTATTTCTCACTAAATGAAATTTGAAAAAATATTTTCTTCAGTTCTTGACAGAATTTTAAAGTTGAAGGTTCTCGCGATAAGAAAAAATTCAGTTCAACATGGAGTTCAATTGTCAATTTAATAGTTTTGATAACTACACGTGCGTTATAAGCGAAGCAAATACAACTGAGAGAAATCATGTGATTAAAGAATTTAAAGGAGTTCATCAACCAGGAAAAAGTCACAAAGATGTCCGAGAAGTTTTATTCTTTAACACAACTCTCGATTATTTTCCTCGAGGCCTGAATAAGCATTTTCCCAATCTCACTTACTTGCTTATAATTGGCGGTGGCATCAAAAAAATATCGAAAAATGATTTGAACGGACTCGAGGGACTTGTTGATCTTCAAGTTAGAAATTGTCAGTTGACATCATTGCCAGACGATTTGCTCACCGAAATGCCAAATTTACGAGGAGTTGTATTCCAAAGCAACAACATCGAGTTCACTTCGTCAGAAATTTTAAAACCTTTCCTTGGAAGAGAAAATATTAGAGTGGATCTTCGAGGAAACAAAAACATTGATGCTATCTACTTCCCATTAGGTGGCTTTGATGATTCTTTAGGATCACTTGAAGAGTTGATGAAGTTGATAGACGAGAAGTGCATCGAAAAAGTCCCATCTGCTGTTTCAGAACCCGTGATTTCCAACTACAAACTAAAAGAAATGTGGATTTCAGGAAAGTTTTCGGATCTCACGATTATCTCAGGCGACAAGAAATTCAAAGTTCACAAAGCAATTCTGGAAATGCGAAGCGAAGTGTTTGCTAAAATCTTTGAAGATCAACACGAGGCGACAGAGATGAAACTTTCTGACTTCAGCTCGAACTCCGTTGAGGCTTTGCTCAAATTCATTTACACGAATGAAGCCTCGAAAGATGGAAACGCAATGGAAAACTTCGAAATTGCTGATAAATTCAAAGTTGCAGCAATGAAATCATTTTACGAGAAAATAATTTGTCAACACATTGACGAATCAAACGCTTGGGAAACTTTTTTGTTTGCTCATCAATATTCATCTCAACAACTGAAGGAGAAAGCATTCAAACTGATTGTGAAGAATATTTCAGAAGATCTGCCAGACGAGCTCATGGAGGATCCAGAAAACTTGAAGGAAATGATCGATGCTCGACAATTTTATGAAGAGACTTTGGCAAAAATGAAAAAAATTACTTTTTAATTAAAATATAAGAATAAAAACTTGTTTCATATTATGTTGCGTTTAGTTGCTCTCATGTCACAAAAAGAAATATCGTTTCAATAAGCGAAAAACATTTTTTCAGGAGAATCGAAATTAAAAAAGGAAACGAAACTTGTCATTGCATCTGAACAAGGCAATGCTAAATACAAAGGGAACGAAATTTCACTTAACGCTAGTCGTAGGTGGATTCATATCTGGCCAACTCTAGAATTCAACGAATGCTTGAATTCTTGTGAAGAAGTGTCAGCGGAAATGTTAAGAAATCTGACAAAATCGAAAAAGTTTGAAAATTTGTATGGAGCTCACCAGACTCAGGCCCTGTGGGCCCGAACCATCTGAGATATCAAGCCCATCTTCGAATTTACTCGTCTCAAATAGAAATTGAACCGAAAAGCGAAAACCAGAAGAAGCTAGCTGCTTCCCTTCTCAATAAAAATCTAATCACGGGAGATTGAAGACGGTCCACAGTCAAAACGGCCACTTTAGGGTAATCCCATCTAACGATCCCTAAAAATTTAAAGGACTTACTCGCCATAAAACATAAAAGGACTTTGCTGAATTTCCTGAAAACTTTTTCTAATTAAATTTGCTAAAATCAGACGGAAAACGCCTCAAAGTTATAAATAAATTTCTTTGTACCTGAACTGACTATCCCGAGAAAAAGGATTGCAAGAACGGATCGCCATTCGAACGCATTTAACAAAATATTTTCTTCAGTTCTTGACAGAATTTCAAAGTTAAAGGTTCTCGTGATAAAAAAAAGTTTCACTTCAACATGGAAATCAATTGTGAATTTGAAAGTAATTATTTTGATTACTACTCGTGCATTATTAAAAAAGTAAACATTACTGAGAGAAATCATGTGATTAAAGAATTCAAAGGAGTTCATCAACCAGGAAAAAGTCACAAAGATGTCCGAAAAGTTTTATTCTCTAAAGGAACCGTCGATTATTTTCCTCGAGGCCTGAATAAGCATTTTCCTAATCTCACTCGCTTAATTATTTTTTTCGGTGGCATAAAAGAAATATCGAAAAATGATTTGAAAGGACTCGAGGGACTTGTTGGTCTTTTTTTTCCTAATTGTCAATTGACATCATTGCCTGACGATTTGTTCACTGAAATGCCAAACTTAGTACAAGTTTCATTTTATGGAAACAAAATCGAGTTCGCGTCATCAGAATTTTTAAAACCTTTGCTTGGAAGAGAAAATGTTTACGTGAGCCTTGATAGAAATAAAAACATCAATGCTCGCTATTCGTCAGGATACGGTGATAACCTTTCATTAAAATCACTTGAAGAGCTGATGAAGTTGATTGACGAGAAAAGCATCAAACCAGCTGAGCCAACTGTTATTCCTGATCCTGTGATTTCTAACTCTAAACTCAAGGAAATGTGGATTTCGGGAAAGTTTTCGGATCTCACGATCATCGCAGGCGCTAAGAAATTCAAAGTTCACAAAGCAATTCTGGGAATGCGAAGCGAAGTGTTTGCTAAAATCTTTGAGGATCAAAACGAGGCAGCGGAGATAAAACTTTCTGACTTCAGCTCAAAGTCAGTTGAGGCTTTGCTCCGTTTCATTTACGCGAACGAGATCACGAGAAAAGGAAACGCTAAGGAAAACTTCGAAATTGCTGATAAATTCAAAGTCACAGCAATGAAAGCATTTTACGAGAAATTAATTTGCCATCACATTGACGAGTCGAATGCTTAGGAAAAATTTCTTGTTCGCTCATCTCAACATCTGAAGAAGAAATCATTTCATCAAATTGTGAAGAAGATTCCAGAGGATCCAGAGAGCGTAAAGGAAATGGACTTAACCTTTAGATATGAATTTTGAATAAATTAAATAAACATTTAAATAAAATTCTACAACTTATTTTGCGTTCAGTTCGTCACCAGAAAGAAACTATAAAACCTGAAAATGTCTTGTCATTGCACCTTCGGTTGTGTTTTAATTGAAGTAAATTCAACAAATTTAATTTATTTCCTAGCGAACATTTATTTCCAGTTTCTTCAAATAAAATTAAATTCATCTTGATCATCTCTTTGTATCAAATCTCTACATTGCCTTCACTAAAAGTAAAGATAATTGAACAATGATCGTTCGAAATCAGCAAACTTTCCTCCATTTTTCAATCTCTTGATAATTTTAAAAATAGGTTCAAGGACATTTTCATCGACAGCGTCACAATACTCAAGAAGCTCAAAATTTTTGCAGTTTCGAGAAATTATTTCGACAAGAGTTGTCAGCACAAAACGATCGCCAATGAACATGTATTTGAGATTAGGCAAACTTGAAGTGATCGTGTTCATGATTTCGTAATTTGTTGAATTGAATGGATACGCAGACGACTTTTTAAAAATGAGATTCTCGATCGAAGGATTGATGATGCAGAAATTTTTCAAAGCATCTGCATTAGCAGTATATGTTCTAAAGGTCTTAAGAGATGGTAACGTTATTAGTGTCATATCGGAATTGAGTCTGTGAATGTGAAAATCTTGAACTTTTGTGCAGTTGTTGAATATGCGAGTCCACTCTTCCTTATTAAAATAAATGTAACCTCTAATCACAAGCTTTTCAATCGATGGATAAACTTGAAGGAATTCTTTAATTCCTTTCGGATTTTGAACTTTGCCTCCGATTATTACAGTTTTAAGATAATTATTAGGACTCAATTGATAGAAATCTGAATTGGATGGAAGATTAACGTTAACTAAAAATCTTGTGATTTTCAAATTCTTCACAACAAAATGGAAGATTCTCCTGCTCATGAGAGCAAGATGTTTCCCTGATATTTCCAGACTTTCAAGTGATGAGCAATTCACAAGAAAGTTAATGAAACCATCTCTAGCTAACGACCAATTGTCCACAGAACTTGAATCAATTGCGAATTTGGTAATTTGCATTGGTCGAAAGTTACTTCGAGTGAAGAAATTGTTCGGAACGCATAAAGCTAAAGACTCAAGTGATTTTTGCTTTCCCATGAAATCTTCAAAGGAAATTTCGTTTAGCGTTGAAATATGTTTTTCCGGAATGCTCAAGAAGCGAACTTGAACATTTTCCAAGAAGTCAATAAATTTCCAACTACTTTCAATGATGCTCACAGATTTGATTGAGCTCGCATCGAAAGTTTCTTTTTCTTCATTCTCTATCAAACATTCTCGAATAACAAGATTTTGAATATTCTTCGTAGAACTCAAGATGAGGCTCAGATCTTTAGCGTCGATATCAATTTTAATCATTTCGAGCTCGCGAATGTTCTTTGATATATTTTTCAGAATACTTTGAAGTTTTTCATTAATTTCAATCGAATCGATGACGATCGCTGAGTATTTGCGACGAGTTTCTTTGATTTCATTTCCTTCCTCTTTCCAGTCAGATCCAAACTTTAACTTGAACCTGCTCATTGCTTTGGATGAGTCTCCAATTATTCTTACCCATCTAAAATTAAAACAAAATTTCAATGTTTTTAAATTAATCGAAGAGTTTTGTAATGAACTTACTCTTTGCAGACAAGTGTGCAGCATTTTAATGTTTTAGCATCAACCAAATTAAATATTTCCAACAAATTATCTTCTCCCAAGACTGCGATCGGTGAAATTAAGTTTTCCTTGCTCATGTTGAGATGCAGCTTTTCGATACTAAATGAACTGATTGTAAGTCTTGTCGCTCTGAGAGAAAAATTGGAAGAGAAGTTTTTCTTTTAATATTTTACCTTCCTCGATGGTGAGCTGAAACTCAAACGAAAAACGCCTCCAAGTCATAAATAAATTTCTTTCTACCTGATCACTAACAAATCGCTAAACCAAGAGCTGACTGTATTTGCCACTAAATGAAATTTGAAAAAATATTTTCTTCAGTTCTTGACAGAATTTTAAAGTTGAAGGTTCTCGTGATAAGAAAAAATTCAGTTCAATATGGAGATCAATTGTGAATTTAGTAGAGTTAGTTTTGATAACTACACGTGCACTATTTTCGAAGCAAACATAACTGAGAGAGATCATGTGATTAAAGAATTTAAAGGAGTTCATCTACCAGGAAAAAGTCGTAAAGATGTCCGAGAAGTTTTATTCTATGGAGGAACTGTTGACTATTTTCCTCGAGGCCTGAATAAGCATTTTCCTTATCTCACTAACTTAACTATAATTAACAGTGGTATCAAAGAAATTTCGAAAAATGATTTGAAAGGACTCGAGGGACTTGTTGATCTTCATGTTAGAAATTGTCAATTGACTTCATTGCCTGACGATTTGCTCACCGAAATGCCAAATTTATGAGAAGTTGTATTCTACAGCAACAACATCGAGTTCGCTTCGTCAGAACTTTTAAAACCTTTGCTTGGAAGAGAAAATGTTAAAGTTCACCTTCGAGAAAACAAAAACATTGATGCTTGCTACTGGCCAGGAAAAGATGGTTCATTAAAATCACTTGAAGAGCTGATGAAGCTGATTGACGAGAAGTGCATCAAACCAGTCTCATCTGCTGTTTATCCTAAACCCGTGATTTCCAACCCCAAACTCAAAGAAATGTGGATTTCAGGAAAGTTTTCGGATCTCACGATCATCTCAGGCGACAAGAAATTCAAAGTTCACAAGAATATTCTGGAAATGCGAAGCGAAGTGTTCGCACAAATCTTTGAAGATCAAGTCGAGGCGACAGAGATGAAACTTTCTGAATTCAGCTCGAACTCCGTTGAAGCTTTGTTGAAATTCATTTACACAAATGGAGCCTCGAAAGATGGAAACGCAAAGGAAAACTTTGAAATTGCTGATAAATTCAAAGTCGCAGACATGAAATTGTTTTACGAAAAAGTTATATGCCGTCAACTTGATGAACCGAGCGCTTGGGAATCTTTTTTGTTTGCTCATCGATTCACATCCCAACAACTGAAGGAGAAAGCATTTCGTCTGATTGTGAAGAAAATTCCTGAAGATCTGCCAGACGAGCTCATGGAAGATCCCGAAAACTTGAAGGAAATGATCGACGCTCGACAATTTTACGAAGAGACTTTGGCAAAAATGAAGAAAATTAATTTTTAATTAAAATAAATAAATAAAAACTTACTTCAATTTATGTTGTGATTAGTTGCTGTCATGTCACAAAAATAAATTTCTTTTCAATAAGCGAAAAACATTTTTCAGGGGAATCGAAATGTAAAAAGGAACGAAACTTTTCATTGTATGGAGAAAAAGTTTGAAAGTTTGTATGGAGCTCACTAGACTCAGGTCTCTTGAGCCCGATCCATCTGAGATATCGAGTCCATCTTCGAACTTACTCGTCTCAACTAAAAATTGAACCGAATAGCGAAATCCAGAAGCAGCTAGCTGCTTCCCTTCTCAATAAAAATCTAATCACGGGAGACTGAAGACGGACCACGGTCAAAACGGCCACTTTAGGGTAATCCCATCCAAGGATCCCTAATAATTTAAAGGACTTACCCGCCATAAAACATAAAAGGACTTTGCTGAATTTCATGAAAACTTTTTCTAATTAAATTTCCTAAAATCAGACGGAAAACGCCTCAAAGTTATAAATATATTTCTTTGTACCTGAACTGACTATCCCGAGAAAAAGGATTGCAAGAACGGATCGCCATTCGAACGCATTTAACAAAATATTTTCTTCAGTTCTTGACAGAATTTCAAAGTTAAAGGTTCTCGTGATAAAAAAAAGTTTCACTTCAACATGGAAATCAATTGTGAATTTGAAAGTAATTATTTTGATTACTACTCGTGCACTATTTTCGAAGAAAACATAACTGAGAGAAATCATGTGATTAAAGAATTCAAAGGAGTTCATCAACCAGGAAGAAGTCACAAAGATGTCCGAAAAGTTTTATTCTCTAAAGGAACCGTCGATTATTTTCCTCGAGGCCTGAATAAGCATTTTCCTAATCTCACTCGCTTAATTATTGTTGACGGTGGCATAAAAGAAATATCGAAAAATGATTTGAAAGGACTCGAGGGACTTGTTAGTCTTTATTTACGCAGTTGTCAGTTGACATCGTTGCCCGACGATTTGTTCACTGAAATGCCAAACTTACGACAAGTTTCATTTTATGGAAACAAAATCGAGTTCGCGTCATCAGAATTTTTAAAACCTTTGCTTGGAAGAAAAAATGTTATGGTGTACCTTCAAGGAAACAAAAACATTGATGCTCGCTATTCGTCAGGATACGGTGATAACCTTTCATTAAAATCACTTGAAGAGCTGATGAAGTTAATTGACGAGAAAAGCATCAAACCAGCTGAGCCAACTGTTATTCCTGATCCTGTGATTTCTAACTCTAAACTCAAGGAAATGTGGATTTCAGGAAAGTTTTCGGACCTCACGATCATCGCAGGCGATAAGAAATTCAAAGTTCACAAAGCAATTCTGGGAATGCGAAGCGAAGTGTTTGCTAAAATCTTTGAGGATCAAAACGAGGCAGCGGAGATAAAACTTTCTGAATTCAGCTCGAAGTCAGTTGAGGCTTTGCTCCGTTTCATTTACGCGAACGAGATCACGAGAAAAGGAAACGCTAAGGAAAACTTCGAAATTGCTGATAAGTTTAAAGTCGCAGCAATGAAAGCGTTTTACGAGAAATTAATTTGCCATCAAATTGACGAGTCGAATGCTTAGGAAAAATTTCTTGTTCGCTCATCTCAACATCTGAAGAAGAAATCATTTCGTCAATTTGTGAAGAAGATTCCAGAGGATCCAGAGAGTGTGAAGAAATGGACCTAAACTTGAGACATGAATTTTGAATAAATTAAATAAACATTTAAATAAAATTCTACAACTTCTTTTGCGTTCAGTTCGTCACCAGAAAGAAACTATAAAACCTGAAAGAGTCTTGTCATTGCACCTTCGGTTGTGTTTCAATTAAATTAGATTCAACAAATTTAATTTATTTCATAGCGAACATTTATTTCCAGTTTCTTCAAAAAAAAATTAAATTTTCGCATTTGATTGTTATCAGACAATCTTGATCATCTCTTTGTTTGTATCAAATTTTTCCATTGTCTTCACTAAAAGTAAAGATACTTGAACAATGAACGTTCATAATCGCCAAACTTTCCTCCATTTTTCAATCTTTTGATAATTTTGAAATTAGGTTCAAGGACATTTTCATCGACAGCGTCACAATACTCAAGAAGCTCAAAATTTCTGCAGTTTCGAGAAATTATTTCGACAAGAGTTGAGAGCACAAAACGATCGCCAATGAACATGTATTTGAGATTAGGCAAACTTGAAGTGATCGTGTTCATGATTTCGTAATTTGTTGAATTGAATGGATACGCAGACGACTTATTAAAAATGAGATTCTCGATCGAAGGATTGATGATGCAGAAATTTTTCAAAGCATCTGCATTAGCAGTATATGTTCTAAAGGTCTTAAGAGATGGTAACGTTATTAGTGTCATATCGGAATTGAGCCTGTGAATGTGAAAATCTTGAACTTTTGTGCAGTTGTTGAATATGCGAGTCCACTCTTCCTTATTAAAATAAATGTAACCTCTAATCACAAGCTTTTCAATCGATGGATAAACTTGAAGGAATTCTTTAATTCCTTTCGGATTTTGAACTTTGCCTCCGATTATTACAGTTTTAAGATAATTATTAGGACTCAATTGATAGAAATCTGAATTGGATGGAAGATTAACGTTAATTAAAAATCTTGTGATTTTCAAATTCTTCACAACAATATGGAAGATTCTCCTGCTCATGAGAGCAAGATGTTTCCCTGATATTTCCAGACTTTCAAGTGATGAGCAATTCACAAGAAAGTTAATGAAACCATCTCTAGCTAACGACCAATTGTCCACAGAACTTGAATCAATTGCGAATTTGGTAATTTGCATTGGTCGAAAGTTACTTCGAGTGAAGAAATTGTTCGGAACGCATAAAGCTAAAGACTCAAGTGATTTTTGCTTTCCCATGAAATCTTCAAAGGAAATTTCGTTTAGCGTTGAAATATGTTTTTCCGGAATGCTCAAGAAGCGAACTTGAACATTTTCCAAGAAGTCAATAAATTTCCAACTACTTTCAATGATGCTCACAGATTTGATTGAGCTCGCATCGAAAGTTTCTTTTTCTTCATTCTCTATCAAACATTCTCGAATAACAAGATTTTGAATATTCTTCGTAGAACTCAAGATGAGGCTCAGATCTTTAGCGTCGATATCAATTTTAATCATTTCGAGCTCGCGAATGTTCTTTGATATATTTTTCAGAATACTTTGAAGTTTTTCATTAATTTCAATCGAATCGATGACGATCGCTGAGTATTTGCGACGAGTTTCTTTGATTTCATTTCCTTCCTCTTTCCAGTCAGATCCAAACTTTAACTTGAACCTGCTCATTGCTTTGGATGAGTCTCCAATTATTCTTACCCATCTAAAATTAAAACAAAATTTCAATGTTTTTAAATTAATCGAAGAGTTTTGTAATGAACTTACTCTTTGCAGACAAGTGTGCAGCATTTTATTGTTTCAGCATCGCAAAAATTAAATATTTCCAACAAATTATCTTCTCCCAAGACTGCGATAGGTGAAATTGTGTTTTCCTTGCTCATGTTGAAACGATGCAGCTTTTCGATATTAAATGAACTGATTGTAAGTCTTGTCGCTGTGAAAGAAAAATTGGAAGAAAAGTTCGAAAGATTTTCTTTGAATATTTTACCTTCCTCGATGGTGAGCTGAAACTCAAACGGAAAACGCCTCCAAGTCATAAATAAATTTCTTTCTACCTGATCGCTAACAGATCGCTAAACCAAGAGCGAATTGTATTTGCCACTAAATGAAATTTGAAAAAATATTTTCTTCAGTTCTTGACAGAATTTCAAAGTTAAAGGTTCTCGCGATAAGAAAAATTTCAGTTCATCATGGAGATCAATTGCGAATTCAGTAGTGTTAGTTTTGATAACTACACGTGCACTATTTTCGAAGAAAACATAACTGAGAGAGATCATGTGATTAAAGAATTTAAAGGAGTTCATCAACCAGGAAAAAGTCGTAAAGATGTCCGAGAAGTTTTATTCTTTAACACAACTCTCGATTATTTTCCTCGAGGCCTGAATAAGCATTTTCCTTATCTCACTAACTTAATTATAATTAACAGTGGTATCAAAGAAATATCGAAAAATGATTTGAAAGGACTCGAGGGACTTGTTGGTCTTCATGTTAGAAATTGTCAATTGACATCATTGCCCGACGATTTGCTCACCGAAATGCCAAATTTACGAGAAGTTGTATTCTACAGCAACAACATCGAGTTCGCATCATCGGAACTTTTAAAACCTTTGCTTGGAAGAGAAAATGTTAAAGTTCACCTTCGAGAAAACAAAAGCATTGATGCTTGCTACTGGCCAGGAAAAGATGGTTCATTAAAATCACTTGAAGAGTTGATGAAGTTGATTGACGAGAAGTGCATCAAACCAGTCCCATCTGCTGTTTATCCTAAACCCGTGATTTCCAACGCCAAACTCAAAGAAATGTGGATTTCAGGAAAGTTTTCGGATCTCACGATTATCTCAGGCGACAAAAAATTTAAAGTTCACAAGAATATTCTGGAAATGCGAAGCGAAGTATTTGCTAAAATCTTTGAGGATCAAAGCGAAGCAACGAAGATGAAACTTTCTGACTTCAGCTCGAACTCCGTTGAAGCTTTGTTGAAATTCATTTACACGAACGAGGTCTCGAAAGATGGAAACGCAAAGGAAAACTTTGAAATTGCTGATAAATTCAAAGTCGCAGACATGAAATTGTTTTACGAAAAAGTTATTTGCGACCAACTTAATGATGAGTCGAATGCATGGGAAACTTTTTTGTTTGCTCATCGATTCACATCTCAACAACTGAAGGAGAAAGCTTTTCGTCTGATTGCGAAGAAAATTCCTGAAGATCTGCCAGACGAGCTCATGGATAATCCGGAAAACTTGAAGGAAATGATCGATGCTCGACAATTTTACGAAGAGACTTTGGCAAAAATGAAAAAAAATAATTTTTGATTAAAATAAATGAATAAAAACTTATTTCAATTTATGTTGCGTTTAATTTAGTTGCTCTCATGTCACAAAATGAAATTTCTTTTCAATAAGCGAAAAACTTTTTTTAGGGGAATCGAAATTAAAAAAGGAAACGAATTTTATCATTGCATCTGAACAAGGCAATGCTAAATACAAAGGAAACCAAATTTCACTTGACGCTGGTCGAAGGTGGACTCATATCTGGTCAATTCTAGAATACAACGAAAGCTTGAATTCCTGTGAAGAAGTGTCAGCGGAAATATTAAGAAATCTGACAAAATCGAAAAAGTTTTAAAATTTGTATGGAGCTCACTAGACTCAGGCCTCTTGGGCCCGATCCATCTGAGATATCGATTCCATCTTCGAACTAACTCGTCTCATCTAAAAATTGAACCGAATAGCGAAAACCAGAAGTAGCTAGCTGCTTCCCTTCTCAATAAAAATCTAATCACGGAAGACTGAAGACGGACCACGGTCAAAACGGCCACTTTAGGGTATTCCCATCCAACGATCCCTAAAAATTTAAAGGACTTACCCGCCATAAACATAAAAGGACTTTGCTGAATTTCCTGAAAACTTTTTCTAATTAAATTTGCTAAAATCAGACGGAAAACGCCTCAAAGTTATAAATAAATTTCTTTGTACCTGAACTGACTATCCCGAGAAAAAGGAATGCAAGAACGGATCGCCATTCGAACGCATTTAACAAAATATTTTCTTCAGTTCTTGACAGAATTTCAAAGTTAAAGGTTCTCGCGATAAGAAAAAATTCAGTTCAACATGGAGATCAATTGTGAATTTGAAGGTCTTAGGTTTGATAACTACTCGTGCACTACAAACAAAGTGAACATAACTGAGAGAGATCATGAGATTAAAGAATTCAAAGGAGTTCATCTACCAGGAAGAAGTCACAAAGATGTCCGAGATGTTTTATTCTTTCGAGGAATTGTCGATTATTTTCCTCGAGGCCTGAATAAGCATTTTCCTAATCTCACTTACTTGATTGTTATTGACATGGGCATAAAAGAAATATCAAAAAATGATTTGAAAGGACTCGAGGGACTTGTTGATCTTCGTATTTTTAATTGTCATTTGGCATCATTGCCTGACGATTTGTTCACTGAAATGCCAAACTTACGAAAAGTTTCACTTTATGGAAACGAAATCGAGTTCGCGTCATCGGAAGTTTTAAAACCTTTGCTTGGAAGAGAAAATGTCGAAGTGGATCTTCGAGGAAACAAAAGCATTGATGCTTGCTACTGGCCAGGAAAAAGAGATTCATTAAAATCACTTGAAGAGCTGATGAAGTTAATTGACGAGAAGTGCATCAAACCAGTCCCATCTGCTGTTTATCCTGAACCAGTGGACTTCCACCCGAAGATCAAGAAAATGTGGATTTCAGGAAAGTTTTCGGATCTCACGATCATCGCAGGCGACAAGAAATTCAAAGTTCACAAAAATATTCTGGGAATGCGAAGCGAAGTGTTCGCTCAAATCTTTGAGGATCAAAGCGAGGCAACGGAGATGAAACTTTCTGAATTCAGCTCGAAGTCAGTTGAGGCTTTGCTCAAATTTATTTACACGAACGAGATCTCGGAAGATGGAAACGCAAAGGAAAACTTCGAAATTGCTGATAAATTCAAAGTCGCAGAAATGAAATCATTTTACGAGGAAATTATTTACAATCAAATTGACGAGGAAAACGCTTGGGAAACTTTTTTGTTCGCTCATCAATTCTCATCTCAACAACTGAAGGAGAAAGCATTCAAACTGATTGTGAAGAAGATTCCAGAAGATTTGCCAGACGAGCTCATGGAACATCCCGAGAACTTGAAGATAATGATCGATGCTCGACAATTTTACTTGCAATTTTACGAAGAGACTTTGGCCATTATGAAAATAAAAAAAAATTTAAAATCAAATAAATAAATAAAAATTTACTTCAATTTATGTTGCGTTTAATTGCTTTCATGTCAGAGAATGGAATTTCTTTTCAATAAGCGAAAAAAAATTCAGGAGATACGAAATTAAAGTGGAAACGAATTTTGTCATTGCATCTGAACAAGGCAATGCTAAATACAAAGGGAACGAAATTTCACTTGACGCTGGTAGAAGGTGGACTCACATCCAGTTAGCTCGGGAATCCAAGCATTCGT
Source organism: Smittia aterrima (assembly GCA_033063855.1). Classification (NCBI taxonomy): domain Eukaryota; kingdom Metazoa; phylum Arthropoda; class Insecta; order Diptera; family Chironomidae; genus Smittia; species Smittia aterrima. The sequence goes on from CP093831.1 coordinate 25,982,854, forward strand.
TTGACCACGTTGAACACTTCTTGTGAAAAAGTGTCAGCGGAAATGGGAAGAAATCAGACTGAATCGAGAAAGTTTGAAAATTTGTATGGAGCTCACCAGACTCAGGCCTCTTGGGCCCGATCCATCTGAGATATCAATTTCATCTTAAAACTTACTAGTCTCATCCATAGAATAAACCGAATAGCGAAATCCAGATTCAGTTCTCAATAAAAATCTTATCACGGGAGACTGAAGACGGACCACGGTCAAAACGGCCACTTTAGGGTAATCCCATCCAACGATCCCTAAAAATTTAAAGGACTTACTCGCCATAAACATAAAAGGACTTTGCTGAATTTCATGAAAACCTTTTCTTAGAAAATTTGCTAAAATAGACGGAAAACGCCTCAAAGTCATAAATAAATTTCTTTTTGCCTGCTGAAGATCACGAATCGATCTCGAAAGCAATACAAGAATGAACAAGAATTTAACACTCGAAAGAATTTACAAAATATTTTCCTTAGTTCTTCATAGAATTTCGAAGTTAAAGGTTCTCATGATAAGAAAGAATTAAATTCAGATTAACATGGAGATCAATTGTCAGTTTTACTATTCAGAAAATCGCTACGGCTGCTCAATAAACAAAGCAAACATAACCGAGAAGGAACGTGAGATTAAAAAAATTGAAGGAGTTCATCAACCAGAAAAAGGTCACAAAGATGTCAAATACGTTTGGTTTAATCAAAATGTGAATTATTTTCCTCGAGGTCTCCAAAAACATTTTCCTAATTTCACTCATTTGATCATAATTGGTGGTGGCATCAAAGAAATTTCGAAAAATGATTTGAAAGGACTCGAGGGACTTGTTAGTATTTATTTAGAAGGTTGTCAGTTGAAATCATTGCCCGACGATTTGTTCACTGAAATGCCAAACTTACGAGAAGTTTCGTTATTCGGAAACAAAATCGAGTTCGCATCTTCAGAATTTTTAAAACCTTTGCTTGGAAGAGAAAATGTCAGGGTGAGCCTTCAAGGGAACAAAAGCATTGATGATCGCTATTGGCCAGGGTACCAAGATTCATTGGAATCACTTGAAGTTTTGATGGAGTTGATCGACGAAAAGTGCATCAAACCAGCTCCATCTGCTGAACCAGTAAAAACCGATCCAAGAATCAAGGAAATGTGGCTTTCAGGAAGCTTCTCCGATCTCACGATCATCGCTGATGACAAGAAATTTAAAGTTCACAAAGCAATTCTGGGAATGGAAAGCAAAGTTTTCGCTAAAATGTTTGAAGATCAAAGCAAAGCAGCTGTGATAGATATTCCAGAGTTCAGTGCAGATTCTGTTGAAGCTTTACTCAAATTCATTTACACGAATGAGACCTCAGAAGATGGGAACGCAAAGGAAATTTTCGAAATTGCCAACAAATTCAAAGTCGCAGCCATGAAAACGATTTACGAGGAAATTATTGGCGAACAAATCAACGAGGAAAACGTTTGGGAAACTTTCTTATTCGCTCATCGATTCTCATCTCAAATTTTGAAGGAAAAAGCATTCAAAGTGATTGTGAAGAAGATTCCTGAAGTGCTGCCAGACAAATTAATGGAAGATCCGGAGGAATTGAAGAAATTGATCGATGCTCGTCGAGTTTATGAAGAACTTTTACTAAAAGTTTATCTTTCTTAATTGAACTGAATTTTGAATAAAATAAATAAACATTTTATAAATTAATTCAATTTATGTTGCGTTTAGTTCCTCTCGTCATGTAAATGAAATTTAGTTTCGAAAGCAAATTTCGTTGGTGAAACTTCGGTTCTGCGTTTAAAAAAAATTCTTTTAATAATTCATATGAGTTCCTTTAATTAAAAATTTTATTATAAAATTTAAAATTTTTCCTGTTTGATCGAAATAACTAACAAAATATTTCTCAATGATTATCTATTTGTTTTTAATTTCTCCAACTTAGTCTTTCAAACTAAAAAAACTTTCCTTCATTTTCCATGCGTTTGCGAATTTTAAAATTAGGTTTAGCAAAATTTTCATTGACAGCGTCATCGGAAAATTCGAGGAGCTCAAAGTTTCTGCAATTTTGAGAAATCATTTCGACAAGAGTTGTTGGCACAAATTTACCGCCGATGAACATGTATTTGAGATTAGGATGATTTCACAATTTGATGAATTGTTTGAAGTGTGGTTCCAAAGCGAACGACGTATAATAAGATTCTCGATCGAAGGATTAACGATGCAGAAATTTTTCAATCCAATTGCAACTGCGCAATCTGCTCGCAATGTCTTAAGCGACGGGATTGTTATTGCCGGTATATCTGATCGAAATACACTAAAATGCAGATCTTGTAAATTGGTCCAGTTGTTGGATATTAAGTTGAAAGTTTCCTCGTTTAAAAATCCGAAATATTCAATCACAAGCTTTTCAATCGAAGGAAAAAGTTGGACCAACTTTGGAATTCCTTCCGGATTGCGCAGTTTGCTTCCGATTATTAACGTTTTCAGATGATGATAAGGACTCATTTGATAAAATTCTGGCTCAGAAGGGAGATTAACGTTGATATTGAATTTTGTGATCCTCAAATTCTTCACAACAAATTCGAAGATTCTCTTGCTCATCAGACCGTTCCCTGATATTTTCAGACTTTCAAGACATGAGCAGTTCTCAAGGAAACTGATGAAACTTTCATCGACTAACGACAAATCTTCCACAAAACTAAAATCAATTGCGAGTTTGATAATTGGCATTGGCCGAAAGTTACTTCGAGTAAAGAAGTTGTTCGGAACGCATTAAGCTAATAACTCAAGTGATTTTGTTTTCTAATGAAATCTCCAAAGGAAATTTCGTTTAGCGTTGAAACATGTTTTTCTGGAATGCTCAAGAAGCGAACTTGAACATTTTTCAAGAAGTCAATAAACTCCCAACTACTTTCAATGATGCTCACAGATCTGATCGAACTCGCATCGAAAATTTCTTTGTCATCATTATCTATCAAACATTCCCGAATGACAAGATTTTGAAGATTTTTTGTAGAATTCAAGATGAGGCTCAGATCTTCAGCGTCGATATCAATTTTAATCATTTCGAGCTCGCGAATATTTTCTGATAATTTTTTAAGAATTCTTATGAGTCTTCTATTAACTGCAATCGATTCGATGACGATCGTTTGATATTTGCGACAAGTTTCTTCGATTCCTTTTTTCTTTTCTTTCCATTGAGGTCCAAACTTTAACTTGAATTTGCTCATTGCTTTGGATGAGTCTCCAATTATTCTTTCCCATCTAAAATTAAAATAAGATTTAATGTTTTATGAATTAATCGACGAATTTAGTAATGAACTTACTCTTTGCAGACAAGTGTGCATCGTTTTATTGTTTCAATATCAACAAAATTAAATATTTCCAATAAATTATCTTCTCCCAAGACTGCGATCGGTGGAATTAAGTTTTCCTTGCTCATATTGAGATGTTGTTGCTGTATCGACACTAAACGAACTGATTGTAAGCTAAAAATCGCGGAAGATAGGAGGCCGAACAAAGACAAAGCGGCCACTTTAGGGTATTTCTATCCAAGGATGAACACCCTAAAAAATTTAAAGGGACTTACCCGCCATAAAATGACTTCGCTTCATTTCAGCAAAAGCTTTTCTTAGTATTTTAATAAACTCAGACGGAAAACGCCTCCAAGTTATAAATAATCTTTTTTCTACCAGAACTGACTATTCCAAATATCTCGAAAAAAAAGTAAGACAATTTTATTTTCTTCAGTTCTTGACAGATTTTCAAAGTTAAAGGTTCTCGTGATAAAAAAAAACTAATTTCAGTTCAACATGGAGATCAATTGTGAATTTAAAAGTGTTAGTTTTGATAACTACACGTGCAATATAGGCGAAGCAAATATAACTGAGAAGGATCATGTGATCAAAGAATTTAAAGGAGTTCATCAACCAGGAAAAAGTCACAATGATGTCAGAGAAGTTTTCTTCTATCAAGAAACTGTCGAATATTTTCCCAGAGGTCTCGAGAAGCATTTTCCTAATCTCACTCGCTTATATATTTTTTTCGGTGGTATCAAAGAAATATCGAAAGACGATTTGAAAGGACTCGAGGGACTTGTTGGCCTTTATTTAGAAGGTTGTCAGTTGACACTATTGCCCGACGATTTGCTCACCGAAATGCCAAACTTACGAGAAGTTTCATTCGGCGACAACAAAATCGAGTTCGCATCATCGGAAGTTTTAAAACCTTTGCTTGGAAGAGAAAATGTTGATGTGAACCTTGAAAGAAACAAAAATATTAATGCTTGCTACAGGTCAGGATGGCCAGATTCTTTAGGATCCATTGAAGAACTGATGAAGTTGATCGACGAGAAGTGCATCAAACCAGCTGAGCCAACTGTTTATCCTGATCCTGTGATTTCCAACTCCAAACTCAAGGAAACGTGGATTTCAGGAAAGTTTTCGGACCTCACGATCATCGCAGGCGACAAAGAATTCAAAGCCCATAAAACAGTTTTGGGAATGCGAAGCGAAGCGTTTGCTGAAATCTTTGAGGATCAAAACGAGGCGACAGAGATGAAACTTTCTGAGTTCAGCTCGAAGTCAGTTGAGGCTTTGCTCAAATTCATTTACACGAACGAGACCTCAAAAGATGGAAACACAAAGGAAAACTTTGAAATTGCTGATAAATTTAAAGTCGCCGCAATGAAATCGATTTACGAGGAAATTATTTACAATCAAATTGACGAGGAAAACGCTTGGGAAACTTTTTTGTTCGCTCATCAATTCTCATCTCAACAACTGAAGGAGAAAGCATTCAAACTGATTGTGAAGAAAATTCCTGAAGATCTGCCAGACGAGCTCATGGAAGATCCCGAAAACTTAAAGATAATGATCGAAGCTCGAAGAGTTTATGAAGAGACTTTGGCAAACATGAAACCTAAACTTCGAAAATAAATTTTGATTAAAAGAAATAAGTAAAATAAGTAACATACTTATTTTATATTTCAAAAATTTTGTTCAAGAGAATCGAAAATAAAAAGCGTAAACGAGTCTTTCCATTCCAACTTCGGTTCTTCGTTTTAATAAATTGAATAAAAAAATTGAAATATAATTTAAAAAAGTGGGCTATACATCGGAAGTCATATTGTTCAAGGAATCGAACCCTGGATCATGACAGCTTGAAAGGATCGGATATTTATCGTCTAAGCTATCAATCTTTTTAAAACTGCAATCTGACTTTGGCTGAAACATAATTTAAAAGCAAATTTTGTTTATAAGTTTAAAATTTTAAGAAACATAATGTATGAATGATTTGAATGGTTAAATAAATAAAAAAAATTCTCATGAAATCCTCTAGTTTACTGTTTAAATTTCACAGACTGTATTTGAGCTCGCTAGTTAAGAGAATACTTTTATTTGAGTATTTAACCATTTACTAGGCCTTCATTTCATACCTACATAATAGTTTGATACATATTTCCAGAGTCATTAAAGAAACAAAATATGTTAAAGTTACTCATAACTGAGCAAGTTGTTTCTTAAAAACACTTTTATCGAAGCAATTTAGCTTAGTTTTTGTGGTTAATAGGATTGGATTATCAATAATTATCAACCTAACACTTTAGTGTGGTTTGAACGCGTTAATTAATGCAAAAAAAAACATTTTAATTAAAGTCGATTTAACGGGAAAATTTAAATTGGGTATGCAACTAAGTCCAAAGGATCATTTTAATCTAAGTCCAACTCGCGGAATCAGAAATCGAAAAATAAATTAGTAGATCTTACTAAACTTTGACCGCCTGAAGGTATTCTTGATAGATAAAGAACAATCATCGTCTAGCAACAATGGTAAGCATGGAAAATTGAGTTATAACCTTCAAGTTACGCATTTATGTTTCCACAGGCTGTTCCAATTTGCAATTTCAAAAAAATATTTGAAATGCTCATGAAGAAAGCACCACCAGATGAAATAACTACGACAACAAGCCAAGTCTCTGTCCCATCATCCGTGGAATCGATCTCAAAACTCAGAAAGAATGATTTAACATCAGATTCAGCTGAAAAGTCTTCAATCACAACACCAGATGAAAAGAGTTCCAAAGCCTCATCAGAAAACAAACCAACAACGTCACGAACCAATCGATCGTCATCTAATAGCTTAACGGAGATCATCGCTCAAACCTCGGCCAATCCACTCCGATCGAAAATTGATGTCTATCGATTGTTTGTTCACGGAAAATATTTGACATTGCCATTAGAACAAAGAAAGGAAGCGCTCTTCACAAAAGAAATTCATGAAGGACTGGACAAGCTTAACTTCCGGGCAATCTTCAGAACACAAGCTCATTGCTGGCCTAACATCCTCGATAAACGATCAGTTTGCATCGTCAATGGAGAGCAATCGGGAAAGACTTTCAGGTAAATTCATTAAAATTCATCTAACAGAGTCCCTCAATTAATCTTTCTCAACAGTTACCTACCAGCTCTTCTCTCGTTGCTTGCTGAAAGTGAATCTGCCGAGTCGTCATCAGCTCTTGGACCGAGAGCTCTCATCATCGTTCCCTCATCAAAGGATGTCGAGCGCATTGCCGGTTATTGTTCAGCATTAGTTTCCCGAGACGCTCTCAAGGTCATCAAAGCATTCGGCAAATGGAATTCTGAACAGAAGAAAATTGATATCGTCAACGGATGCGACTTGCTCATTACAACTCCTCCTTGCTTCGCTCGAATGTCACACGCCAGTGGAGTTATTCGTCTTTTCGATAAGAAACGAATTAAGCGATGCGTTTTCGATGGAATCGATTCAATGTTAGAGAAGTTTGATAAAGAAATCAAATTAATCATCAAGACCTGCACAAGCGGTGAACAAAATTCAGAGTTGAATCCACAGCTGATAATAACGTCATCAAGTTGGATCGAACGCATTCGACCGCTGCTCAAGTTGGTTTGCGATCCGATTGTCGTCATTGGAAGTTTTGCCGAAGCTGCACTTTACTCGAAGTGTTTCTTTCAAATTTCTAAGAAGTCTCACGAAGGGAAGCTCGAAGAGTTGGCAGCAGTTCTGAAACAATTGAAGTGGCGCACGAAGAAAATGCTGATTGTCACGAATCGAGACGAAGAGATAAACATTTTAACTGATTTCATGATGACGAACGAATTCCGTTTCAAAGTCATCGACGCTAAGATGACGCCAGTAGATTCTGAATTGACACACAAACGTTGGATTAAAGAAGAAGAGGGTTCGATGAAAATCTTGATCACATGCGACGAAGCTTTGATTCGTTGCAAAATCAGCGAAGTTGAAGAGTTAATTCATTTTTCTCTTCCCAATTCATGGTCACGATTCAACAGTCGCTTTGCAACGCTTTCCAACAATTTAATGAGCTTTGCAGAACAAAAAACAAAAGATCGATGCATCACACGAATTATGCTCAATGAAGAAAACACTTTGGAAGTTCCACGATTGATTGACTTCTTAAAAACTCGACAAGTTGTTAAGGAAATTCCAGAAGAAATCAATGAATTAGTTCAGGTAAGTGAGAATCTCTAATTAAAGTAATTTTCTAACTTATTTCATTTACAGAGAATCGTCCAAGAACGAGAAGAACGCAAGTTTGAAGCTCGCTTTCAATTGATTGCACCAATTTGCTCCAACACTTTGAGATTCGGTCAATGTCAAAAGGCGGCTCAGTGCGACAAGCGACACATTTTCAGCGAATTCGATAAACCAGTCAACATTCCGTGTGACGGTTTTATTAAATTTGAACTATTGGCAATTCGCGACCCGACTGTCTTTGTCATCAAGATTCGCGAATATCTTCCTCGTCGCGAGAAGAATTGGATCAATCGAGAAAAGATGATCAAGAAGAGCGAAGATATGTTGGAGGCAATGCAGACTTACATGAACGACAACAGAATTATTGAAGCTAACGTGGTCACTGGAGAAATGTACGCAGTTTTCTGTACAACGAAGCTCAAGTGGTGTCGCTGCAAAGTTCTCGAGAAACAGTAAGTCAAATAATATTTCATTGAAAACAATTTAAAATCTTTCTTTGTTTCTCTAGAAATAATGCGAAGAAACCTTCAAAAGCGATTATCTTTCTTCTTGACTATGGAAACAAATTGATCGTTCTGTTAACTGATATCTACATGTTGCCAGCTAGCATTAAGCTTCTGGATCCGTTAGTCGTTGAATTACGAATCGCCAACCTCATTCCCTTCGACAACGACGAACAATGGGACCGAGAAAGTAGATTGGAAATTGAAAAAATTATTAACAAAGAGAAAACTTCGGAAAGCTACAATTTTGCTGAAATCTCATTCTCTGTTCAGAACACAATCGTCGCTGAAAGTTTTGACATTCGTAATCCACTCAAAGGTATTGCAACTGATATCATCAAATTCTCTCTGAAGCCTTTCATGCTCAAAAATGAATTCTGTCTCAAGAACGAAAGCGTTCTTACAAGTTTGAAACTTCTCATGGACAGAGCAAAGCTCTATTATCCGAAAAAGATTGAAAGGACAACTGTAAATAATATCGAAACGGATCAGGAAGAAAAATCAGACCCGCGTTGGAAGAATCTCGCAGTCAAAGGCGAATATCAAGTTTTCATGTTGGATTTTGAGAGCCCAGACATGTTTTACGTTCGTCTCGATGACAAAGACAACAAAGTCTTGAAATCTTTAATGAAACCAGTGGAAAACTGTGAAGTGCGAATTCCAATGAAAGATTTAGCTGATGGAAACTTCTGTTTGGTTGCAAAGGAAGGAGAGAAAACTAAGCGTGGACTGATTCTCTCAACCAATGTAATAATCAACGTCTTCCTCCTCGATTACGGAAAAGCAATCAAATGCTTTGTAAATGAAATATTTCAACTTCCGGTTTCACTTATCAATGCAGCTCCGTTTCAAGCTGCTCAATGTCGTTGGATTGGAGTGAAACCAAGATTCAGCGACGAATGGGAAGGTCGCGCATTGAGAGCAATTAAAAAATTTGTTCTGGCACTTACAGAAAAGAAATTGATAAAGCTTCGAGTTGCTGCACATTCGGGGAACATTTACGATGTCGTTTTGTTTAATCCTGAGACTGGAAAGAGATTGGACGAGCTCGTAATTGACGAAGGATATGCTGATGTCGACGAAGACTTTGTTGAGACAATCGATGAACTATTTCGTGATGATGACAAAGACGAAGAAGGGGAATTAGAAGAAGAACCACAGAACAAAGAAAATGTGGCCAATGAAACCGCTGAAGAGATTATGAATGAGATTTTTAGCTCTAAAGATGTCGATTGCCGTTTAAAACTTTCTGATCTGCTCAACGTTCCAGAAACGTCGCGCTTCGTGCCTCCAGGAAAGCTTCCCGGTCGTCCTCGCCAACCAAAAGATTCCTTGAAAAATGTCAAAGCTGAAAAGGAGAAACCTCTTGTGAAAGCAAGCAATCATCAACCAACGACAATACAACCAACGACATTGAACTACATTCACAAGCATCCGAAAATTGTTTGGCGTCAGAATGAAATCGCTGTCTTCTTAACTGTCGCTGCAACAGATCACATCGATTACGGTCTTAACGTTACTGAATCATCGATGAAGATTCGCATTCAGTACGACCGCGATCAGTTTGAATATACTGAAATTTTCTTCTATTCTGTCATCAACAAGAACATCATCAGTCACGAACATGTTGGGCAGAACATTATCGTTCGACTTGTGAAGTGTCTCCCTCTCGACTGGCCTCGTTTGACAAAACTCAACGAAACAAATCGCTTCATCAAGTACAACGCAGAACCAATTGACTATTCTTTGATGGATTCAGAGACAACTGAAATTAAAGCTGCTCCTGAAGGTAAAAACATTCACTTCAATTTAATGATTCAAATATTTATTCCTTTCTTTATTTTTTTAGAAGAAGAATGCGACAACGAGTTGAACGAATTACAAGAACTCAGTGATGACGATAACCTCGACTTTTAACATCACAAATGAAATGTAAAGAACCAAAACGCGAATAAAACTTTTGTTGAGAACTAAAAATGAAAAAGTTTCTTCTGGCAGAAGCTCTTGTTTAAAATGAATCTTATTAAAGGCTTATTAAACCTGAAACACATTGTTTTCAACAGTAATTGCCTTGGCATTGGAAAAACCGTTAAAAAATTTGATTTTTAATATTTAACGGTCAACTTGCCCCTTGTTATTATTTTCAAAAAAAAAAGTTGATCTCAAGTCCCGCCACTGCGACATCTGGCGCCTCATTAGTGAACTAAACCTCAACTGCAAAACTAAAGTTTATAATTGATTTTTAAAATCTCCTTGTGCTTAAAATATAATTTAAATGTAAGTAAAGACTAAGTGAAGCTCTCCTTTAAGTCCTGGTAGTGAAAGTTCTTTGTGGATTTGTGAATAATCGTTGCAATTGAAATTATTTTAATTTTCGATGTTTTTATGAAGTTCCGCGATCAATGACTCATATCAATTGATTCTGATGAATCTAGTTCGGTATTAAGTGATCATAAACTAATTCCACGCATCAAGAGACGCGATATCAGCTAAATTCCAGTTAAAATTATGATTCCATGTTTGCGTCTGAGTCATCAAAAGTCAACTTTTCTTTCTTTGGCCGTTGTGTGTGTAAAAATTCCAAATTGTTGAACTCAGGGATGGAATCAGACGACGGAAAGAAATGCTTAAGCGGTTGATTCGTCACACTGCATCGTTTTTTAATCAGTAGAGCAAATTAATTTGTCGCTAACGAAGAAGCCCTAATTGAAGCAAAGTCGTTGCCATCTGTTCGCTTTAAAATCGCGGTCTAGTTGAAACAATTTAAACACTCTCCAGTCAACAATTTCTTCCTTTTATGGTCATGACTTTGCACATAAACTCTCGACTTCTTCTTGCTTTATTGCCAATCGAAATATTTTATTTCTTCTCTCGATTTGTTTACATGTTGATGGATTTTTTGTAATTGTGCAACTTCCATTTTGGGGATTCTTGTTGCCAGACGTTGAACCTCAATAAATTTTAATTTCTCTCCAATCATGCGATTCAAATTAGCAACGAGCATCTGTGTGTGAACGTTGAATTCAAGGTGATTCACCCACACCTGATGTGTGCTCGTTATCATCATCAACATCATCGTCGTCCACCTCACCTCAATTCAATTGCAAAAATTCAATTTTCATTATTAAATATTTTTTATATTTTTTCATCTCTCAGTTGTCAATATGTCATCACGTAAAACAGCCACACGTCGAGGAACGACAAAGAAACGTGCCCAAAGGGCGACATCGAATGTGTTTGCTATGTTCGATCAAGCTCAGATTGCCGAGTTCAAGGTGACTTTTCTTTACCGCAAGAAGCTTTTCTCATTCTCTGACATGTATCTAACATTTGCAGGAGGCTTTCAACATGATTGACCAAAACCGCGATGGGTTCATTGAAAAAGAGGACCTTCACGACATGCTCGCCTCATTGGGAAAGAACCCAACCGATGATTATCTTGAGGCAATGATGAATGAGGCGCCTGGCCCAATCAATTTCACTATGTTCTTGACACTTTTCGGAGAACGTTTGCAAGGAACGGATCCTGAAGATGTCATTAAGAATGCTTTCGGCTGCTTCGACGAAGACAACAACGGTCACATCTCCGAGGATCGTCTCCGAGAACTGCTCACAACCATGGGCGACCGTTTCACTGACGAAGATGTAAGTTTGACTTAAGAAAACTTTCCTCGAAACTTTTTAATTTACACAATTCCTCTTCCCAGGTCGATGAGATGTATCGTGAGGCTCCAATCAAGAATCAATTGTTCGACTACATCGAATTCACTCGAATCCTTAAGCACGGCGCAAAGGAAAACGAAAATGAATAAGCTTGCGGTCATCGGACTTAAATTGATTTCCTTACATTTCGGGGTCGCTTCAAAATAAAAGTATTTCTCCTCCCGATAGTTTAACGAATTTTATCTATCTCGAGTAAATATTGCTCTTCCTCTTTCACTTATTCGCCAAACACTATCGTCCCCAAACATTAACTCCCCATCTGATTTACGATTCGAAGCGTGTAAAACTAACAAAACCATGTTTAATGAATTTCTTTTTATATTGTATAGGATTTAATAAAAAAAAAAGCTCGTGAACTTACGAGGAAGAAAAAGAAAAGAGCGATTGATTGTAGAGGAATTTCTCTAAAGTGTCAGAATGGAGAGATGTGACCTTTGAATTGGAAGGCAAACTTTCCCCCATGAGAATGAACAAAGATTGAGGTCGAAGATGTGCGTTACCTGAAAATCCCAAACTCGTCAAAAGTAAAGAAGAAGAAAACTTTTCAATATTTTTGTTATTTCTTTTTTATTTAAAACTCCACATTTCCTTTTCTTGAATAAATATCCGTTGCCTCTTCTATAGACTCTCCCTTTCAATTGTTAAATTTTAAATTGGTGTAGTTCCATGATTAAAAATTGGATTTAAAAGTTTGGAACAAGGAAAACTTTTGATTGAACTTCGTGTGAGGAAGTTGCTTCATTCGCAGATCGATCGCATAAAGTTTCATAGCGAGGATAAAGTTTCTTGTTGATGAGCGTGATAAACTTACGAATGAACCAACACTTCACACTCGAAATGAAAGGTGAAAATACATTTTCTTTCTTAGCTTCGTGGAAGCAAATGTATTCTTCTCAAAATTAAGTTTAAACTTGGATGAAGATTATTTATTTGGTCTTGTCGTGTTCTGATTGAAATTTATCGGACAATTCCATGTCAACAATTGACTCCGATATGTGGAATAATTCCCTTGACGAAAATAAAGTTATTTCAATTATATTTCCGTCTCAACGACGTGAAAAGTCATTTTAGTCAACAGTCCGATTGTTTTTTCGTCTCCAATATCGCCTTATCATTGTTCAATTAATCGAACTCGAAATTGGATTACGTCCAACTCCAAATGTTGTTCAACCCCTCAAATAACATGATGCTAGATTATGGTCATGGTCAGGAGGCTCTCGCACGGGATTTATGTGTGCTTTTGGTATTAATAGAAAGACGAACGGAGAGGAGACCGAGTTTGAGCCTTTCGTTAGGAAGGTACTTGATGATATCTTTTAGAAAAATATGTTTCTATCGCTACGAGTAACGTTTTTTCATTTTTTTTTTACTTTCATCTACAGAACAATTTTTACTAGTGCAAGTGAAATGTATTCATTCTCTGTCTGTCGCATCCAAAGTAGAGATAAGTGAGAACAAACTTTTAATAACAGCGAAAGGTGAAGTGTCATAAATTTCATTTTTTTTATACTTCTCGAGAGTTCACCATGACAGTGATAAAGTCTAATTTTCCTAATACGGATCACATCTTTCATAATACAAAATTGATGATGATTTCCTTTCTCCTTTTCTTCGTCGGCTCAAAATTGAATTGCTTTGTGTTACATTAAATCTCTAAACTTATTTTCTTTTTCTTCTATCGGCCTATAAACTAAGCAATGCTCTCTCTCTCGCTTCACATGAAAGAAAAGAAGAAAATTTTCTTCAGCTTAACGGGATGATTGTGTTATTTTTGTAAATGGGAGTTTAGGGCGAGCTAAAAAGGGAGAAATTCGTAAATGACGTTTCAAGAACTTGATTTGATTGATGGCAGAGGAAGAAAAATGTTTTTCAAAAAGCTTTCAAAAAAGCTTTCAATCATCAAATCGATTTGCAATCAAAGAGCTCTTCCCTAACATCAGAAATTTCCCCAGCAATTTCCATTTCCTTTAAAAAGGCATTTAAAACATAATTTCATCTCTCATATGTTGCTTTTGATGAGAGTGGAAACTGCAATCCATCTAACTCTTCGTTATGATGAAATTGAACGAGAAAGTGAAGGGAAGGCCCTGTTAAATTAATTAATTTTGTGTACGAGCTGGATGCTGCTGCTCGCTCGTATGTGTGCGCAGAACTTCGCTTTCTTATGCTCCTGACATTCACTCTCCTCTCGTAATAAATGATCGGCTGGGAATAGAATTTTCTATGATGTATGACTCGTAAGCTCCTTCACCGAAACAACACTTTTTTTTTGTGTGTGCTACGCCACTTGCTGCCATTCAAATTCTCCTTCTCATAAGTTTTTTTTTCGTGTGATTGAGTTGATTTTGCTTTCAATGGAAATGGTTGAATTAAAGGTAGTTCGGATGTTGACGGGAAATACAACAGAGTAAGCCCATATTTCGATACAAAGCTGCTCGTCGACGTTTCGCTGGCCACGGGCCTGAATTTTTATCCTTTAACACTTCATTGCGCTCTGAGGATTGAAGAAAAGAATCAGAAGCAAAAGTAAGGAAGAAGATTTATTCATAAATATTTTATGAGCTCACCTAAATACGCTTCTTGCTTCGGCATGTACTCTTGCATCTCCGAGAGTAGTTTCGCTATCTCTTGCGAGTCCTTCGTTATGCTACACAACTCCTCGGAATGAAAATCCGGATTGATTTGCTTACAGAGTAGAAGTTGACTAATAACGTTCCCCAAGTTGCTGGGTCCTACGGCTGATCCATCTTTGGAAGAGCGAGAAATATTTTATTCAAATGCTTGCTCGGCATTTTTTTCATCTGCAAAAGAGCTTACCATAGAAGCCAGCCATGTCCATGGGAATAATTTTGAGAAGGTGATACGAGCGAACCAGCTCACGAAGAAACAATTGCGTCAGATAGAAGAGTAAAATTAAATGTGGATTATCGATTAGGGTGGGCGTCGCAGTGATTTCGGAATCGCTGGGGAAACGGAAGGAAAATGAAAAGCGCAATTCACAAATGAGTTTCGCAAAACTTTCTCGCATTAAACTTTATGCGTACCTTTTGAGTTGGGGCAGAATTAACTTTGACACCTTCAAGCACGATTCAACGCACGCTCGTCTCGTTTTTCTGATCTGCGCTCTCAGTTCCGGAGAGTCATGCTTGTCGTGGCCAATGTGGATTAGCATATCGCGAAACGATGCCACTTGTGTGTTGATATCGATTAGCATCTGAAAGCATTTTGAATGAGGGAATGATTTATGAACATGAAGCACAACAAAGAAACGCTTTCACTTACATTCGGCAGATTTGGCAAATCCATTGCGCTTCTGCGCCTCGTTACATCGTTCATGAAGCCAACACGCTGATAACTTTCAATCAGGATTATCCAAATTAAAACGAGATTAACTTTTTTCCTCTCCCGGCTTTCCGACCCTGAAAACCATGAGACGCGATGAAAGAATGTTCTAATCTTTACGAATACCGCGCGAGCGGCTAAAGTGGAATTATGCAATTAATTTGATTGTTTATAATCTCAGCACTGTTTACAAATTAAATCATCGTTCAACGAGCAAATGTTTTCCTTCACAAATGAGGGAGACTCTCCCTCAGATTACGATGATGTACGTCAAATGCCGATGCGATACTTCATCTCTCCTTCATATCGGTAATTAACTTTTGTATGCTCACGTTCAGTCATGAATTTCCTGTCCAGAGAAGAATCCATTTAGACAGATCTGATTATTTGAACTTGTTTCTGAGCTCTTTCAATGTTAAGCATCGTTCTCACATGTTATATGAGCCATTAAGAAGGTTACTCATGAATAAACTTTGATCCCTCTGGGAGGGAGAGAAAGACGAGTGAAGGAAACGTGAAGCAAAGATTTGATGTTTATAAATATTTAGTTGCTTGCCGCTTTCGTTCACACAAAAGGAAAAGAGAATGGCAAAGAAGAGTTGTCGTCCCTCTCGACAGTTTTCCTTTTGTGAGTGTCATCTTGGGCTCTTCATGTTTAAGTTTAACGTCATTTTCTCGAGGACAGGCTTTTTTAAACTTGTACATTAATAAGGATTAGAGACCTTTCCGAGCCTTTATCTAACTAACGAGGGAGAACTCAAATCTTGGTCACAAGCGAACCGCACATTGCATAATGCAATGACATTCTAACTGGAATTGTGGTTTCGAGTCCTTTTTTCTTTCCGAAAGAGTATCAAGCCGAACCCCAAAGCTCGAAGTTGTTTTCCAACAAAAATCCTAATGAGCACACTCGCTGCCACTTCAATTAAAACATGAAAACTCTACAAACACATTCTGGAAACAATTACTCGTTTGACACGTTTCAGAGCAAGTGACTTTTAGAAATTGCGTCACGCTCGTGGTGGGGACAATGAAAGCTTTTGAAATAATGACGAAATGTTGTTGAAGGTCGACACAATCATTCAAACGTGTCTCGTACTTGGGAACTCACTTCTCTGAGAGACGTATTTTAATAAAGCGGCTAATTAGGGTCGAGTAAAATTTCATTCATCAAGCAACTAACTTCTCGACGGAGAAAGTTCTCTTAGTGAAGGTAAATAAAGTTTAACGAGATTACTTGAGAAGTTCCTGTCGTTTGATATTCATTAAGAACTCATGAGATATGCTCGCGCCGTTTGTTATCTTCCAAAGACATTAACGAATTGAAATCAAAGCCGTGAACATAAATTATTAATGTTGAGTGAAAGGAAAGTTATTTCTCTTGGACAGCTTTTCGAAAAATATTTCACTAAACTTTTCTGAAAGGAAAATATTTTCCTCAAACTTTTTTGTTAAAAAAAACAAAATTCTTGAAATATCTCTCAACATGTGAATTAGCTTTCTCTCGAGAATGTTCGAGTGACAAGAAATGAAAATTTAATTTCTCATTTCACTTCCCCGAGGCTGAGATTTCTTTCCTGAGATTAATGACAATTTGAATAACAATTGCTGATCTGTTGATTTATGAATTTGCTCGCTCAATGTTCAACAGCCTTTGTCTGTGTTAATAAAATATCTTTTCCGTCATTTCTCAATTTAATTTCGACGGCTCGAAACGATAAATGTTTCATGAGGTCATAAACACACTTTTGATGTTGCATACATTTTCACTTTGATAAGCTCGTTATGGCTTCGAATTCCCTGCTCGGGGTGCAGCAGTAGATTCCTGCGGCTTTAGCTACGCTACCTGATACTGTTGATACTTTCACTCGTTATTCCGATCCCTCAGTGATTTGCCTTCGTCGATTGTTAATTTGATTTCAAAAACCTCACAAAGCACTCTCTCGATATTAATGTTTCAATCACAATCGGCAAAACCAAACGAGCCCGAAAGGCAATCAATTTATTCTGATGAGCTGAGAGAATTTAATTTTCTTCAATATTTTCAATTTATGAAATTGGATGAACGCGATTGAATCGTCTTCAACGTGTAGTGAATTCTCGTTGGGCTTCGGGCTCGAGCGTTTAACGAAAAATAAAACTTTTCAATTTACTTTGAGAAACTTTTCTTTTTTCTTTCCTCCTCCTCTTGAGAGTCGTTCAAAGCAGAGACGAAACACAAACTTCACAGCAAAACGAACGTTTTTGTTTCACTCACTTTATTGGATCGTGAAATTTATCGACTGTCTGATTTTGATTTTCCTCCGTTTCCTTTCTTCTGGAGGTATCGAGGAAAACTTTTCTTTCGCCTCTCGAACTAAATAATTTTTCAAGGTCCTCCTTTTCGTTTATCTCCCAAACGACGTTCTTCCTTCTGGAGTTGTTTTAGTTTTTTTTTATATTTTTGGTCCGCTTAAAGAAATTGACTTCACGATATCATCACAAGTCGTAACATAAGAGCACAATGTGGAAAACAGCACACACAACAAAAAGAATTCGCTTCCCTTTTCTCCGATAAGAAGTTTTTTTTGTTGGGAAAAGTGTTTTTCTCGGTTTTTCCTCTTCGACTTAGAAGGAAAACGAAAAGAGCTCCGACCGACACAAACGGAACACAGCAAGCGACTGGAGATGAGGAAAATCTTATCACAGAAATAAACTTTTTCGGGAAAGCTCGACGAGCGGAGAGAGAGAGAGAAGTTTATTCGCACGTGTTCGTTCTCTTGGAAGTCGCGCGTTTGCTCTCGAGAAAGCAGAAAAGGATAATAAAGAATAAACTCGTGTCATGTAAAGTCCCGACGTTAAACAACATATTTACGGCCCATTTCTGATAGATCCTTTTATGATAAGCGTTCATTGTTCGTTCCCCTCTCATGCGAGACTCGAGATATCAACCATTTAGCGTTGAGCACTGTCACATCGACGAGGAGAGAACCCTTAACAATCAACAGATCAATTTTTTCAAGCTGATTGATTAACAGCATCGAAATGTTATTTATTCGAAGATTTATTTTTTTCCCAGCGCAAACTCAAGATAAAAAGCTCCTTCGTGAGGCTCTTGATGTGTTTACTTTAGCATGAGCAATCATTAAACAGGATAAAGCTCTCGTTCTCAATTGTAACGTCGAAATGAAATGAAAGTGAGCATTCAACGTTTATTGCTTACTCCTCTGCTCAACCATTAGCTGAATTATGCAAGTGAGTTTCAAACAATTCTTCTGCTCGCTTCGTTTCGTCTGTTAAAGCTATGAACATGAAATTTTCAGCAGTGCAGCTCTTTAATTAAATGGCATGTGTGTTGTAATAAAAATGAAAACGAAAAAAGCGTTTGGGAGATGCTTAAGGGACTGTTTGAGTATGACGTTGCAGAAACCAACAATTTTCCATGACGAAGATGAATTGTGCGATGTGACGAACGGTTTGGATTGAAATTTCCGTTGTTAGCAAGTCATATCAAGCTCAACAATGAGTAACGAAACTAAGGGATCATCAAGAGAAGGTCAGCGAACATAAATTATTAACGAACGTTGATCTATGAGCTCTCTTGGCTTGACTTCGTTCTCGTGTTGAAAGCTGCACAGCAATCTCTCTGATAAATAGAAGCACTTAATGCTAGGATGCTCCCTCGAGGCTTAATAGTTGAAGATTAATGAATTTTTTATTGGAAATGATGAGAAACAAAAGACAATCTCTAATGTAATAAAGTTAAGCTTTGACCCATTAAAGGAAACCATAAAAAACTTACTTTAACTACTAAATTTGTTAACACATGCTTCAGCAAACAAAGCGAAGTGTGGGTCAGACGAGAATCTTGATGAACTTCGATGACTTGAAGGGGAGGAAGTGAGAGAGTTGGAAAATCAATAGAAATCCTCTCGAGGTCTGTTGCTTTAAACACGGAAAATGTTTTTCCGTTGCGATGGGAAAATTTATTCGGATTTTTGAGGCGAGAGTGGTTGTAGAAGCGGAAGGGAAGGACAAGGCTACTCACAATTTGCTCAATCACAATGAAACGAAAGTTTTCCTTTCTCATTTAAATTTTTTTTTCGGATTTGCACATTTCTCATTCTCATCTCGTCGCACTCTGACAGATTCTTCTTTGATTGACGTTTTGAAATAACGAGCAACGAGAAGTGAACGGAATCCCTTTCGGTGTCAACAGAAGCTCATCAAAAGTATTTAGATTTATGAAGCGAAAATCATCCTCTTTAACTTTCAACAGCATTATCCTATCTCCCTTTATCCATTCGACTTCGCGAATGCGGCCAATCGAAGGAGATGACTTCAACCATAATTTATTTATAACCGAAATCTTGAAAACTCTTCGTCTTTGCGGGAAATGAGATTAAGTCGGGAGACATTCTTCTTCTTCGTCTTCCCCCATTACGTCTTCGTTCGATGATAAATCTGAAATTTGTGTGAGGTGAATCAACGTCTACACTCGAAATCTATGATAGCATCTGAGCCCAAAAATTCTTTTCAAAAAAAAAACGAAAAAAGCTTTTGCATTGAAAATACTTTACGAATGAATCATTTTAATTGAATTACTCAATCGACTTGCTGGGTGGATTGTATTAGCTTGGATTTGCTCGTTGTTTCAATCGTAAAATCGGAATTTTCAGTTTCAAGTCATTTCGTTGAAACTTTTTTCATTATGCGCCGCCTTTGTCGATGGGATCCATTGAGCTCAACAGAGAAAGGGAGGAAACTAAATGAAATTACAGTCGTCGATCGACAAAACAAATTCAATTTAATTTCGAGGTTAGATTAATTGAATATTGATAAATGAACTAATTGGAAAATATGAGAAACTTTTCCCTCTCAAACCTTAAAATTACTTTCATCGAAAGTTTCGAAAAGTGAATCGTCAGCATCCGCATTTACCGGGCAATTAAATGAAGACTTGAAAGTTGTGGTGGATGATGACTAAACAGAAAAAGTTCTCACAACAGTTGAACATCAAGTTTAACAAGTAACGAGCATGGAAATTTTATGTTGAGAGACCGGAACAATCTAAAAAGTTGAAGAAAGTACAAATATTGCTTCCTCATTCCCGAGCGAACGAATGTTTCTTGTCTATTTCGATTCTCTCCCTTCGCTTCATCATCATCATCATCGCCGGAAACTTTTTAATTTAACAGTTTTCTTTCGGTCGTGTAGAAGCATTTTACTGCCAGAGCAATGAGAAACCGGAGAGAAGCTCCTAAAAATGTCATAATATCGGAGAACAAATGACACCAGCCCGTTCCGACAGAATCTGACTGTTAGGCAGCTATAAAACTCATCCGTTCTCTACCGGAAAGTAAAAAAAATGGAATGATGATGATTCAAATTAAACTCCCTGTCCTCTCTCTTTCTCAATTTTTCCACATCAACACCGACGGAGGACACAAGGCGAAGGCATGTGTAGAGCTTATGTCAACCTTAAAAAAAAGGGAAAAACATTCTTCGAAAGAGCTTTGTCCGGAAATGAATGAAAAAGTGTTTAATTTACGAGGAGTTGGCTCAGGTGAAGAGACGTGAGCCGCACATTAAAGTTGAACCAACCGACACTTTATGAGACTTCTTTTTTCTATCTAGTCAAGGGAAGTAATTAAAAGTTGTTGTTGTTGGGAATCAGCACGACAACATTTTCATTTTCACCCTTTTTTTACCTCCCTCCGTTAAAGTTCATGAAATCGCGCTTTTAAGCTTTTCAGCTTTTTTTTTGAAGGGAAAAGTCTAATTTAATTAGAAGCAGTGAGAAGACAGAACAACGAGAACGTTCGTTTATAAATAAAGAAATTGACCCTTGAAAATTAACAACGTCGTTAAGAGGAGGCAGGTACGTCGATCGTAGGATGCCTAATTAACCTTAGCGAGTCACGAGCAAAAATTAATTGACTTTATTCGCAAGAGCTAAAGCGAACGAGATGATGATGACAACAACCGAGTTTGGTATCGGTTGTTTTTCATTCAAAACTCAACCGTAAACTGTCATCGTCGTTTGCTTTCAACTCTAAACTTCTCTCCTTTAATGAAACGATAACTTTATGATCAAAAGCAGACACAAGTGTTTCATCGAAGGAGACAACGGCAACTGAAGTCCTTGAAAGTTTGAAGCATCGAAACGAGACTTTCCAGTTTGAGAGCTTTCTCCCGGAGGCGGATGATCGCCTCTCGTTCTCTCGGAATTACCTTCGAGGCTTAAACGCATGAACTCTTATCATGTTCTATCAATTGAATCATTAAAGAGATTTATTGTTCATTTTTGATGCTTTTATATGATAAATGAAAGGCATTTTTTATATTTTGTTGAATGAGTCTCGTGGCAATAAATGAACTTTATCGATGAAAGCGATGGCGAGAGAGAGAAACGAGGAAACGGCTTTTCCAACTCATTTCCGACAATAATTTGAATTTCCTATCCCATCAAAGTTTTAAAGTTTCAATTAAAAGCATCAATTCGATGTACGCAAGTCCAATGTGGGCTCTCATCATCGTTAGATTTTCGCTTGAAACGATAGAAAGGTAATTTAGTCCCAAGCTCCTAGGAAAAGCCATCAACTGCAGAGAGAGAGCGAGCTCAACTCTCGACTCTGACTGCGAATGTAAATATTTTCTTTTATTATTATGATTGACTCACGGCGCATCACCGGAATTTCATTGATAGAAACGTGACTGTGAATGTGAGTTTAGTTTTAGAATAAAACGATGAGGCACCACATGAAAAGCTGGCGGCAATTTAACGCGAGCGAGCTTCCTAATTCATAAGCTTTTGTTGGCCTCCGCTCGTTTTATTAATCTTAGCATGACGTGTCGCGGAGCTTTGATCCTTCCTTATCATAAAAGCAAATAAAAGAAGTAAACTTCCTTCTCTCACGATGTCTTCCTTTTGCTTCGCCAGAGAGATGTCTTCTGCCAGATGTGAACTTGACAAGTCATTTTGAACTCAATGAATTGATCAATGACAAGACTTGAGGGAGAAAGAGGAGAAGGAAAAAAATGAAAAGTATAAAATTGCAAACTCACTTCTACAAGAAAGAAAGTGAAGTCCTGTCGTGTTGCTTGATGAAGAAATTCGCTGCGGGCGGTTCAGTTGCTTTCCGCTTCATTCATTAATAACTTCAACGTTGAAACATATGCTTCAGATGTTCTAAGGCAGTAAAAGCTTTTCGAACTTTACGTCCTCTCAATAACGATGTTCTCTTTCTTTATGACGAAGCAAACGAATAGAATTTCGAATCGGCTAAAGGTGATTGCTTCTGTAGCGAGGAAGGAAGAAGGTCTAACAATAACAGATCCAACTCTTGTATTTTTAGCATTTTTAATGATACAAGCGCTTACTGTTAACGCTCAGTTACACGATCAGCCATTCGTAATATAACAACAGCGAAACAAAAATGTAAATTCACGTATTGTTATTGCAACGGGAACATATCCATCCGAGTGAAGGTGGAAAGCACATGTTTTACATAATTAAAACTGTTTCTCCCTAACTAAGTGACCTACATTGTGAGTGACGTGGAGAATGAGCTTTTTCCCAACAGGACATTTGGATTTAATTAATGGAATGCGTGTAAGCGATTTATGGGACGACATGAAATATTCAACTGGTTGATTGCATTTATCGCTGCAATCGTCATGAGCTAATCGAGGTTCAACGTAATTGCTGAATCACATTAGCTCTCGTTACATTTATTTCTGCTCGGTTGTGCGATAAGAGGATTTCGTGGAGTTAATCCGTTGAAAGCTTTCGTCGTGAAATGGACTTGAATATTTTCAATGCGCAATTGCTTGAATCTGGTACGAAAGTAAAAGCTCTAATTGTTCGTTCAAGAAGAAAGCATAATATTATTTAAGTATTTCTCAGCAGTTAAAAAGAAACTCTTAAATGATTTACTAAAAATAGTAAAATTTCATTAAAAAAAATTCCAGTTGCTTATGATGATTTAAAAACCTACTGCAAATTTTACTTCCGATTTGTTTCAATTAAAGCTTTTGATGTTCCGCTTTCCATAAAAAAGTAGAGGGCGTGAAACCTCGATCGCGCCAAAAGTACAGATTTACTCTCATGAGGGGGTGAAATTATGATTTTTTTTTACAGAAATTATAGAAGTATTAGTGCCGAAGGAAAAGAGAATGACGAAGTCCATTTAAGTTTGAAACGTCGAAGAATAAAGACGAGTTATTAAAAGCAATTATTTGGTGTTTCGTTCTGGGATCAAAGGAGGGTAAAACAGGTAACACGTTCACATAATTTTTAAAATATCTAGCAATAGGAGTTTTTTTTCGGCACTACTTTCGAAAATTACGAACAAATTCGATCATTTATTGATGGAGCTTTGGAAAACTTGATCCCGAGAATTGACGAGGTGTTGATGTCAACTTTTTATGATCTATTCCAAAAAGATAAGTTGAAGAAATATTTTCGAAATTTGGTCGGGGAGAGTAAATACATAAATATGTTAATATCATAGGAGTGACTTGCTTTGTATGTGTTGATGGTTTAGCCATAGATAACAACATAACTAGATGCGACACTCAAGTTCAGAGAGGTTGCATTGTTGTTGTTTTTCACTTTGTTTGATTCCGTTTCGGAATGGACCGAAATGTATGATTCCGGATTGGAATCATATATTTTGCTCCATTCCGGATTGGAATCAAGCAGTTTTTTTCGTTGATGTTAATAAAATTAGTTTTTAATAGAATTATTGCTCTTTGTTATTAACGCGATGAGATATTTCCCTTGCTGTCAGCTTTAATCTGTCTGTTGTTAAATAAGTGATAGCTTTTTGATTTTAGGTCGATTCCCAAACTTCCCCATTGCAACAGTTTTCTTAATTTTTTTATACATGATTCGTTTATTGACTTCTTTCAAAAAAATCCTTAAGGAGATAGGCGAGCTAGCAAAACTTTCATTTTGTATAAAACTTCAAAGGTTTTAAGAAAAACAGCTGAGTTTCTGTTGAATTTCCTCCAACCTCTCTCAACAACAACCCAAAACGAACGAAAAAATTCTGCTTGATTCCAATCCGGAATGGAGCAAGATATATGATTCCAACCCGGAATCATACATTTTGGTCCATTCCGTTTCGGAATGAAGCAAAGCAAAAAGCAACAACAATGCAACCTCTCTCAAACCGTTATTGGCGGAGTGTCGCATCTAGTTATGTTGTTATCTATGGTTTAGCGAACACCAAAAAAAATTTTTATTAGAGTCAGAGTTTGAATCTCGCTGTTAAATCTCTCTCGTCCTTTATAAAAAAGATGGAAATAAAAAGTCTTGTATATTTATGAATCAACATTGTAAGTCGGAGTTCCGCTACAAGTAAACACATATTCCAAATATATTCTCAGAAGTTTACCACATTTCATGATTTAAAGATTTTTTCCTTGTTCAGTTTGTGATAGATCGTTAAGTTTGCAACAATGACGGAAGAAAGGATTAGTCTTCAAGATCGTGCTATCTTCTTCAGGAACATTCAAGAAGGAGACGACAAGGCCGTTGGCCAGTTTATCGATAAATTCAATGAAATGGCGCCGTTTGATCTCATCGAGAATAACAAAAGTCAATCAGCAGCGGCAGTTGCACTAAAGTCGAGACAGCTCGCAGTTTTTGAAGCTTTAGTATTGCGAGCATGGTGTTTGAACTTAACTGAAGACTTTCATGAAATTGTGAATGAATCAAAAATGAATTTGTATACTGAAATTTGTGAAGTCCATGAGAAGTTCAAAAAAAGTCGGTTGACTTCATTGATCAAAACTTTTCTTGACCGAAACCGTTACATTTATCCAAACAACAATGACGAAGAAAAAGACAAGGAAGTGGTAAAATTCAAAAGAAAGTTTACTGAAAAAAAGATAGAAGACATTTTTGATGCTTTCGATAAAGCCTTAAAAACTGAACTTCGTTTGATTATCGAAAGGCGTTTTATTAAGTATCCATTCGAGAAACAAAATATCCATTTAACATCTTTAATCACTCGTACGGGCATTTACTTTGGTAAAAGAAAAGCAACAAGAAATCGAAAAAATTATCTGAAACTGATTGCGGGAGCTTACGAAGAAATAAACGAAATTCCAGAAATTAAAGCAATTTTGAAAGTCGTCGAAAAGATAAAAAACTTGAAAATCATTTTCGACTTTGATCACAACACAATTGAGTACGCGTCTCCCAAAGACAGTCGAGATACTCGAGGATCAGCAGTAATACTTAAAACTCCATCAGGCGTAAAATGTGATGTTTATATCGGGGCAAGGGGTTTAAAGAAGACAAATCGACTATCTAACATATTCAGCAGTCGGCCTAAAACGAAAAGATCAAAAGTTTTAGGAGGTATAGCTCACGAGCTCTGTCATGTAGCTATGTATCACATTTACAACAATGATTTCAAACCTTATCGCAAAGATGATTCAGAAGGTGAGAAAGACTTTGAAAGTATTCTCGAAGATTGTAAGGCAAAACGTGAATTAGAGAAATACATTGAACTTGTGTTTAGCTGTTATGAAGAAGAGTTAAGACATGCGGAGCTTATTGTGCGAGTGCCTCATATGCTCGCTGCGTATCAAGGAAACGATGAAAAGATCAAATCGCTAAAAGAAACTTTTAAAAAGCTTTTTGACTTTTTCGCGAAGACAACTTTGCCAGATCTCGAAAAGGAAATCGATTTGATGTCAGCAGTTTGGAAATTGAAATCAAAGGAACCTCAACATTTGGCAGAATCGAAAATTTTGCTCAAAACAATAACGTTTAAGCATGATTTGAAAATAATATTTGAGTTTTGTATTAGAGAATTGGTCGATGAACGAGAACAAAACGATTTGAATACAATTATCGAGATTTCGTCAAATTGTCCTCAATTGACAATGAATACAATAAAAGAACAAACGAGCAAGTCTTATTCCAACTTTCTCTTTCTTGGTCTTTATCATTTGAAAGATAAAGAGACGTATCAATTTGTCGTCAATGCTCATTCGTCTTGCATGAAGCCAAGAATCGTCATCAGTTGTGATAACGAAATGAAACAAGAAATTGTGAAAATCGCTAATAAGATGAAAAGAGATAAAATCAAAGAAAGAATAATTTTCATTCACAATTACGAAGAATCCATAGTGGAAGATGCGACTCATTTTGAGATTTCTCATTCGTGGCTTGATTTGGAAGATAAATCAAAGGAAAATCTAATCGAAAGAATGATAAACTTCCAAGGCGAAAAAATTCTTTTGAAAGAAATTGTCGATCATCTTAGCGATGCTGTCGATTTGGTTCCGTTGAAAGAACTTTTGGATAATTATCTCAAGATTGGCAATGAATTAAAATTTCCTGAGATTGATTTTCACATTAAAAGAGAATTTCAAAACAACAAATCAAACAAAATCGAGACAACTCAACTTTTAAATGATGCAGTAAAATCAAAAGTAATTTTGTTGAGCGATGATCCTGGAATTGGAAAGACAACAGAGCTCAAGATGCTTGCTCTTGAGTTTAACAAAAAGTTTAGAAGTTTCTGGGTCGCTTTTGTTGATTTGAAGGAACATTTTGAAGCTTACGAGAAAGATGAAAACTTCAAGACTGAATTTATTTCGGCAGGAGCAGTCGCAACTTTTTTCGCTAAGAAAATTTTCAAACTTACCGATTTCGAGAAAGAAGTCTTCAGAAACTTATTTTGTAGTAATCGAGTGGTTTTGATTTTGGATGGCTTCGATGAGATCAGTCCAAGTTTCAAAAAATTCGTTACAATGTTGATCAAATCAATCAGAAAACATTCAACGAACATTTTGGTGACATCAACTCGACCGCACTTAAAAGATGAGCTTTGTACAGAGCTCGAAGTTGAAGCTTACAAGTTAATGCCTCTAACGTGGGAAAAATGTGAAGAGATTTTTGAAAAAAGCTTTGAGAAAAATGGAATCACCGGAGAAATTTTAAAAAAGAAAATTAACGAAGCAAGCGATTTCTTAAAAAATTTAACTCAGAATTCCGATCCTGTGAACAATCCTTTGATGTTACGAATGATTGCACAAGTTTTCACGGAAGGTCAATTCTCTCAAGACATGCAACCGAACACTTTTTCGATCTACGAGAAATTCACAGACATCATGATAAAAAAATCGATGACCAAAGGAGACGATGCTGGACAAGAAGCTACGATTTACTATAAATCTGAGTTCAATATCTTTACATTTTATCAAAAAGAAGCTTTTGAAGTTATTTTCAAATATGAAAATGATCATGAAATTAAGGAATTTTTCTATTCGTGCTTCAGTGATGTTCAACCTCTTCCTGTCGAAGAAATCACGAGAATCGGTTTAATAAAATCTGATGGCTCAGGAAAGCTTCATTTCATTCATCGAACGTTTGCTGAGTTTTTCGTCGCTGAATTTTTATTCAAAAATGTTTTTGGCTCGAAAGCTTTGAACAATCAAGAGGAAAGAGTTTTGTTGAACGAGGATCGATTGAAATCAATTTATAAAATATTTCGAAAAGTTTTCTCATACAACAGAAATTTCATCACAGTGCGATCATTTATTGATGGAGCTTTCGAAAACTTTCCGTGCGTAAAATCGGTTAAAAAAAAGAATTTGATATCAACGTATAATAATATTTTCCAAAATGATGAATTGTCAAAGTATTTTCAATATTTAGTCCAAGAGAGTTTGTTAAACATAATCACTATCATTACTCGCTGTGCTGACAACGATGAGCTGAAACGACTTTGGATTGACAAGAAATACAAAGTTGGCAAAAATGAATCTGAAAGCAACATTTTCATGTGGGCAGCACGTAAAGGATCGCTCTACTTTAATACAAAATTAACAGCATTGGCTGATGATGTTCTCGACAGGAAGGATTTTGAAAACTTTTTTACTGAGAAAGATGAATCTGGAGAAACTGTCGTTTCGATCGCTTATCAGAATCAAAAAGATGTTTTCGAATTTTACCTTCAAAAAGATTTCCCATCGCCATATGTTGGCTTTTCCGATACTAAACTAATTGTGGAGACCAAATTCAAACTAAATAAATTTCTTGAAAATGCAGACATCTCAGGCTTTCGAGAAGAACTGGAAAAAATTAAAGAAGAGCAAGGCGTTGAATATTTACGAAAGTTATGGAAGACACAAATAAATTTGGGAAAGCCAATATTTTTTAAAACTTGCTACTTATCATCAAGTGTGGCCGATCTTGAGAAGTTGTGGAACTTTTTGAGAAATATTCTTGACGAAAATGATTTTACAACTATTCTGAAGAAGCCAAATAGAGATGGAATGACTCCGCTAATGTTTAAAGCAAAATATTGCAAAACAGAAGTTTTTATTTCTTTCTGGGAACTTCTTAATAAATTTCTACCTCAAGAAGAAAAAGAAAATATTTTGAACGACAAAGACAAATTTGGAAATAATTTGTTCAATAATGCCATGAAGAATAAAGATCCTGAAAATTTTCTTGCGATCAAAGATTTGTACGCGATAACATTTGGAGAAGACAAAGTGACCAGGTTGACTAAGGAATTCGATAAATCTCGTTCTTTCTTCACGAACATTCAAAATGGAGATGTCAAAGGCGTTGGCGATTTTATCGATAAAAACAAAGAAATTGCGCCATTTGATAATGAAAATGGTGAATCAGCAGCTGCTGTTGCTCTCAAATCGAAGCAACTCGCAGTTTATGAAGTTTTAGTATCGAGAGGTTGGATATTGGACTCGAATGAGGACTTTTATAAAATTGTGGATAATTTGAAAAATATTCTGACGAAAGAACTTTTTGAGATTGAACAGAAATACCTTCAGAATCCAAACGATTTGACTTCACTGATCGACAATTTTCTTGATCGAAATCGTTACATTTCGCCAAACAGCTATGAAGAAAGAAAATCCAAGTGGGAGCAGATATTCCTGCTATCAAAAAAGATTAACATTATCGCGAATGTATTTGACAAAGCTTTGAAATGTGAACTTCGTGAGATCAACAAAAGGCATTTTATTAAGAATCCATACGAGAAACATTTAACATCTTTAATTACTCGAACCGCCATTTACTTTGGAAGAAATAAACCAGCAACAACCAATCGACCAAAACATCTAAAGGCGATTGCAGAAGCTTACGAAGAATTGAATGAAGTTCCAGAGATTCGAGCAATCATTAAAGTCGTCGCAAATGTCAAGGACTTGAAAGTCATTTTCGACTTTGATCGCGACTCGATTGAACACGTAGCTGGGAACCCAAATGTTCAAGAAAGAACTAACGCGGAAAAAGGAGAAGTTTATATCGGTGCTAAAGCTTTAAACCAAGCAAATCGATCAGAAGTCTTAGGAGCTTTAGCTCACGAGCTTTGCCATGTCGCATTGTTTCATACTTACAACAACAATTGCAGACCTTATCACGAAGGAGATTCGAAAAGTGAGAAAGAATTTGAAAATGTTCTCAAGCATTGTCGAAGAAGTTCTGGAAAAGAGAGTTGCATTGATGTTGTGTTTTCTTGCCCTGAAAAATTCATGCATGCTGAGCTAATTTTGCAAGTTCCTTATCTGTTAGCTTTATATCAAGGAGACAAAGTTAAGATCGAGTCTCTAAAAGAAACTTTTAAAAAACTTTTTGATTATTTTGAAACAAAAATTTTGCCAGATATTGAAAAGGAAAATGATTTGATGTCAGCAGTTTGGAAATTGAAGTCAAAGGAACCTCAGCATTTGATAGATTCAAAGATTTGGATCAAACAAAAAATGTTGGAGTTTGATTTAGATTCAAAAAAAAATCTCGAGATTTCATCAAATTGTCCTCAAGTGACAATGAGCTGGATTTTCCCAGAAATGATGAGCAAGTCAAATGACAACTTTCTCTTTCTTGCACTTAATCATTTAAAAGATGACATGTACGAACTTGTGATGAATGCTCATTCGTCTTGCATGAGGCCAAGAATCGTCATAGATTGTGACAACGAAACAAAACAAGAAATCGTGAAAATCGCTGAAAAGATGAAATGGGATAAAATCACTGCAAGAATAATTTTCATTCACAATCAAGAAGAATCCGTAATGGGATGTGCATCTCATTTTAAAGTTTCTCATTCATGGCTTGATTTGGAAGAAAAATCAAAGGAAAATCTAATTAAAACTATAATAAGATTTCAAGGAGAAAAAGTTCTCTTTGAGGAAATTGTCAATCGAAATTCAGCTGCTCTTAACTTTGTTCCGTTGAAAGAACTTTTGGACAACTATCTCAATATCGGCAACGATTTAGAGTTTCCTGAGGTCGATATTCACGTTGAAAGAAAATATCTAAACAACAATTCGGAAGAAATCGAGAGTAGTCAGCTTCTTAATATCGCAGAGAATTCAAAAATAGTTTTATTGAGCGATGGTCCTGGAATAGGAAAGACAACAGAGCTCAAGATGTTGGCCATTCAATTTAAGAAAAAGTTTAAAAGTTTCTGGGCCGCCTTTGTTGATTTGAAGGAACATTTAGAGTTTTACGAGAGAGATCAAAATTTTAAAGCAAATTTCAATTCCTCAGAAGAAATTGCAAACTTTTTCGCTCAAAAAATCTTCAAACTAAACGAATTCGAAACAAAAGTTTTTAAACATTTATTTTCCGGTGATCGAGTTGTCTTACTTTTTGATGGCTTTGATGAGATCAGTCCAAGTTTCAATAAATTCGTCACAATGTTGATCAAATCAATCAAAACACATTCGAGAAACATTTTGATCACATCAACGCGACCTCACTTGAAAAATGAAATATGCGAAGAGCTCGGCGTTGAAGCTTACACTTTGATGCCGTTAACCGAAGATAATTGTAATGAGTTTCTTGAATCGGGTTTTAAAAAAAAGGGAATTGAGGGAGATGATTTAAAGAAGAAACTTGGTCAAGTAAGAGACTTCTTTCAAAGGCTAAACAAGAACTCTGAGTCAGTAAAAAATCCATTGATTGTTCGAATGGTTGCACAAATTTTCAGTAGTGACCAATTCGATGAAGACAAGCAACTAAACATTTTCTCGATCTACAAGAACCTTGTTAAAATCTTGATAAGATATGCGATAAGAAGAGGTCCTAGACAGGATGCTACGGGGTACTATAATTCTGAGTACAATATCATTACGTTTTATCAAAAAGAAGCTTTCAAATATGTTTTCAAATATGTTTTCAATAACTTTTTCGATTTGTGCTTTTGTGATGTTCAATCTCCGCCTGACGAACAAATCACGAGAATCGGTTTAATGAAATCTGATGGGTCAGGAAAGTTTCAGTTCATCCATCGAACGTTCGCTGAGTTCTTCGTCGCAGATTTCATATTCAAGAATGTTTTTGACTTCAAAAATTCGTGTTACCGATGGAAGAGGGTAAAAGAGGGAATTTATGGAATCATTCGAGAAGTTTTCACTCTTGATCAAAATCGTTACGAAGTAGTTCGATCATTTATTGATGGAGCTTTCGAAAGCTTAATCGTTAACTTTGACATGGTTGAAAAAGAAGTTTTGCTTGAAACTTTTCATGAACTTTTCACGAAAGATAAGTTGCCTGAGTATTTCCAATGTTTTGAAAAAGAGAAATTGAACAACTTATGTACTATTATTAATTCGAGTAAAACTAAAACTGCAGAAGCAAATTAAGATTAAGCAGAAATGCGTTAACATCTTGACTTGATTACAAACTTGACTTTAAAAAAATTTCTAAATAAGTTTTTGACGAGATAAATATTTGCAATTTTTTATAAATCTTCACAGTTATTTACAGTAGCGCTCAAAAGTGAGTCAACGGTCGTTTTTTTTTACACTTTTTGGAATAACTTTTTATTTAATTGATTAATTTTGATCTAGTTTTCGCTGAAATGTTAAGTATTTATTGGCGAATTTGAAATATCAACAAAAGAAATAATTTAATTTATAACAAGCGTTAATTTAATATTTTAACGAAAAATGGCGAATTCAAAAGTGAGGAAACGGTTACATATTGCTTTTTTAAAATATTTTAAGTGCACTTAAGGAAACATTTTCTTCAATAACTATAATTAATATTTTGTTGGGTAACCTTTAGCATCAATTACTGCTTGACAACGACGAGGCATTGAGTCCACAAGCTTAGTTAGAACGTCAATACTAATCTCACCCCATGCTTTCATGATTAAGTTGAACAAATCGTCTGCATTGCTTGGTTTTCTTCCTTTCAACTGTCTGTCGACATGCTCCCATAGATGTTCGATTGGATTCAGGTCCGGGCTTTGTGATGGCCACTCTAGCAATCGAATTTTCTTTGACACCATGAAGGATTTCACTGATTTGGCAGTGTGTTTGGGATCGTTATCTTGTTGGAAAATCCATCCGCGAGGCATTTTGTCCTTGGCGTGACTAAGCATGACATCTTTAAGGATTCCTTTGTACATGACTTGATCCATGATGCCATTAATGCGGTGAATGGGACCGACACAATCGCGACTAAAGCATCCCCAAACCATGATAGAACCGCCACCGTGTTTAACTGTTGGAAGTTGATATTTGGGATCGAATCGTTGGCCTACAGGTCGTCGAACATATCGAATGCCATCAGAGCCGAACAATAAAAACTTCGATTCGTCACTCCAAAGAACTTTAGACCATTGCTGCGGTGTCCAATCACGGTGCTTCTCTGCGAACTGAATTCGTGCTTTTCGGTTCTTTGCCGAAATCAATGGTTTCTTTGCTGGTCTTCTTCCGAACAAGTTGTTTTCGTTCAGGCGACGTTTGACTGTTGTTACACTGCAATGGACGTTGTATTTCTCAGCAAGTTCAGTCTTTAACATCACTGCATCCTTTCTTGGATCATTAGTGGACATTGCAACAAGTTTTCTATCTTCTCTCTCCGTTGTTATTTTAGGTCGTCCTGATCGTTTCTTGTTACGAGTGGTTCCTGTTTCCTTGAAGCGTTTCACAATTTTACATACCGCGGCTTTTGTGCATTGATAGCGAGCAGCAATCTGCGAATAAGATATTTTGTCGCGCACATCTGCTAATATCAGTCGTCTAACGTCCTCGCTCAATTCTTTACGGTTTTCCATGTTAAATTAGTTGTAAAAAAGTTTAATTAACACTTTATTTCCACAAATAATAACTTTTTCAATTAGTAAGGCACGCAATTTTATCAGTAAGCAATAAATAACTGATCGTTTCCTCACTTTTGAATTCGCCATTTTCCGTTAAAATATTAAATTAACGCTAATTATAAATTAAATTATTTCTTTTGGTAATATTTCAAATTCGCTAATAAATATTGAAGATTTCTATGAAAACCAAATTAAAATTAACCAATTAATTAAAAAGTTATTCCAAAATGTGTAAAAAAAATGACCGTTAACTCACTTTTGGGCGCTACTGTAGATTTATTCTCAATTATTTACAATTACATGTATACATTTATATAAATATATTAAAATTTCTTGCAAATTCCGCTTCCCTTAATTTAGTTAAGTGCTTTGTTAATTCAATTAAGATATTCAATTGAAAATTTACTTTTAATCACTTGTGTAAAAAGTATTATGAGAATTCCGAAAAAAAAGTCGATATCGCCACTTTCAATGCAGATCCTGAAACGTTTCCCAAAGTAAAACATTTGCACTTGAAAAAATTTCGAGAAGACAAAATAAAGCCGACGGAAAAATAAAGTCAAGAGGAAATATTTTGTTTGCTTTTCTCAGAATTGTGATAGACAACGTTGCAACGGTGAAGGGCTCTTTGGAGCTTTATCCAAGAAATCTTCGATTTATCAAACTAAGAAATCAACTTTAATGAGAGCAAAAGAAACTTTCACAGAAAATGTTGAACAGAAACGGGATACGAAAAGGATCATCATGCCCAAATCATCAAGAGGTTTCACAATTATTTTTTAAGTGATAGTTGTTAATGAATTCTACCACTCATCAGTGAACAGAAATTGTTTTCATTCACGAATCATCGAAATTCAACTCATTAATTAAGTACAAAACGAGAGGATTTCTCGTTAGTTCAATGTTGTGACGGAAGATGCTAGACAATATTAACTGAAAAGATGTAAGTAGTCGATGTAAGATCATTGATTGAGTCATTTTAATGATTTTTCTCTTCAACAGTTCTTTCTTAATCTTCGCTCTTGGATTCATCATCACTATCAACGTTAAAGCGACTGTCAAACGTCATTTAAGAAGTTGAAAACAAACCGACAACGTTTATCAAGAGCCTACATGAGCATTCGAGTCAGGAGATTGGGGAACGTTCATCGAGGAGGCTAAAGAACTTGTTTAGACAAAAATTTGTCAAATCTTTTTAAACTTAAGATAAAGAAATTTCAGTTTAACTTTAGTTAAGTCCTATGTCACTTGTTAATTCATTTAAGGTAATCAATTGTAATTTTAATTATTTCTAAATTGTTCATTAGAGTAAGAATTCTGAAAGAAAATAAATTTACAAGAAAAAACTTTCTGGTTACGAGAATTTTTATTTATTAATGCATGTAAAAAGAAAAATGTTGTTCTTGATGGTGGATTAGTTCACAAATTAATAGAAATAATGCAAATTAACTCTCGAGAAAAGAATTAGCGTGAAGGTGCTGATAGCGAGAAAACAATTAAATTATTAGTGATGATTCTACATCATGGGTCGTCCCATTCCGCGTCCCATTCCTCCGGGCATTCCACCAGCTTGAGGCATGTCATTCGCTGACTTCGGGCTCTTAATGGTCTCGTCGACAGAAAGAATTAAGCAGGCGGCTTCACAGGCAGCAGTTAAAGCGTTAATTTTAATGACTGAAGGCTCCCAAACGCAAGCAGCGAAGTTATCGGCGATGTGCTCAGCGTTGATGTCAACGCCATACCAAATGTTTCCTAAAATATCAAAAAGTCTCATTAACATTTCAATTCAGTTTGAGATCTTCAAAAATTTTACCTTGTGCGTGCTTTTGTCTCAATTTGTTGAGGATATTGGTGGCATCGAATCCAGCGTTATCGCACAACTGACGAGGAATGATTTCGAGTGCCTTTGCCAAAGCTCCGATCAAGAGTTGTTCCTTTCCAGCAATAGTGCGTGAGTAGTCGCGCAAGATCTTCGATAATTCCATTTCAATAGCTCCACCGCCAGCGACGACTGCGTCGTTCTTGATCGTTCGTCGGACAATCATGATGGCGTCATGCAATGAGCGTTCAGTTTCCTCCAAGAACTGATCAGCTCCACCACGTAAAATCATTGTGACACTGCGTTGAGCATTTGCGCATCCTTGGAATAGATTGAAACGTTCACCTCCGATCTGAACTTCTTCGAAGCTGGCGCATTTCCCCATAACTTTTTCATCGAGATCAGCGATCGTTGTGAGAATTGCTCCACCGCAAGCTTTCATTGTACGACGCATGTCTTCTTCCTGAACACGTCCAGCACAGAACATATCGCGATCAGCGAAATATTGAGTAGCAACATCACCGATTGGAAGTTTAGATAAAACGACATTTGCTCCTGATTTGTGAATCTTCTCGAGTTTGTCGTAAAGAATTTGCCATTCAGCGTCGACAATCCTTTGGTATTCTTTCACGTTATCAACACGAATCTCGGCATTGTCTCGCTCTGCCTTCAATTCGAGCTCAATGTTGAGCAAGGCGATCTTACATTCCTTGTAAGATTTCGGTTGCATTTCGAATCCAGCGTATGAGAATGTTTTCTTGAAAGCAACGCCATCAATGAGCTGAGAATCCTCGAGAGCTCCGCCGTTGATCTTCTTGATTCCAATCATGTTCAATGGCAACAAATCGTCTAACTTGAGAACAGCGTCGACAACCATTTTCGAGAAGAAATCTTTCTGTTGGTGAATCAATTTCGAAGACATTGCGGTTGCGGCACACTTTTCAAGGAGAGCGCGATGTTCAACGGTGTCGCTCTTTTCAATTCTGACTGCCATTTCTTTGATTTTGTCTATGCACAAGCTCAGAGCTTTGCGGACGGCTTTGATGATGATGCGCGGGTGAACTCCTTCTTCAACGAATGGCTTAAGTTGCTTCAAGAACTCTCCGGCAAGAAGCACGACACTGGTCGTTCCATCTCCAACTTCAGCGTCTTGAGATTTAGCGATGTCGACTAAAGTCTTTGCAGCTGGATGAATAATGTCGAGAAGCTTCATGATTGTAGCTCCATCGTTTGAGATCGTTGCCTTTCCATTGCCGTCAACAATCAATTTATCCATTCCGCGAGGTCCGAGAGTTGTACGCACCTAAAATCAACATTCGTTAGTCGGATGACTCAGAAGTCATATCAAGTCACTTACAGCATCGACGATGTTTTGGCAGGCATTGATGTTAGAGATGACCTGTGGTTTTCCTTGTGACGAGTCGGTACCCTCCTTAAGCAATACAATTTGTGGTTGCTGAAAGAAGAAAATTACTCAAATTAGGCACATGACGTTCTCGATGTTTCTACAGTTCGAAGTGAGGTTAAACGAAAAAGAAAAATATTTCGGAAAACTCAATGAATTTCAATGTTTTCAGGACGAAATGGTGTCACATTCTTCTATTTATCATCATTCAATTCATGTTTAATAAAATGCGACAAGTATTTATCACTAATTATCAACTTTTTTCAAATAAACTTGCACACATTGAATGTCAATCAGAATTTTCACAATTTCCGTTTAATTCACTTTGATTTCTGTTATCTTCCAATCAATTAACACTCACCATATTGATTGTGATAATTTATAACTGTTCACTGGCTTAATTAAATACTTTTCGCTTTATTTATCGAAGATTTAAGATCGGCACGGAGAAACTTGCACAAATTGTTTTGTCAAGCGAAGTTGTCGTCCCTTCGAGGTTCGTTCAGAGTTTACGTCGCTTGGGGGTCAAATTTTTAAAATGTTTTTGTGGAAATTAATAAAGAGATGGCATGAGCTGTAAATAGTTTCAAAAGAAACTACAATGTCGTTTAGATATCTCCACAGAAAAAGTCTCTAAAAGTCGCTTGTCCATTCATCGAGAGCTGATTTCATTTCAATTGTAAACTTCCACGACAATTGTCGTGAGCCTTGGCCGCCGAAACATGAGAAACCTTTCCCACATTAAATTGTTTGCAAATGTCGACTTCATCGTACGTTTTGAGATATTGAGCAAACTTTTATTTCTAGCTGCGTCTTACAAAGTTGGGTCATCGACTCTTTGACATTTCTTGATAAAAAAGCAAGCAAGCGACGATAATTTTCTGTGCGTTATCGTCGATAATAACGAAGCCTTTTTTTCTTCTTTCATAATTCACAATCAACATCAACTGGGTCGTGCGAAGGCTCAAAGAATTCCATGAACCAACTCAAACAGCGCATCTCGGCCACAGCATGACGAAAGTCGAAATATTGTTCGATATGACGCAATTCCGACCTTGTTTCTTCGAATGTTTGAAGAGCGACTGGATTAACGAGAGCAAAGCTTTTCGTCTATGCAATCAAACGCTGTACTGCTTCATATTTTTGAGATAGCAACTTATCAACCGTCAAATTCTGTTCGCGGATGTTTATTTCGCACAATCACAGGCTTCGGAACAATAACGACGAAAATATCACACGCAATCTTATCAGCGACCTAAGCTGAAACCGTTTAGTGAGAAGAAGGAATTTCAAGATGTTCAAATATCAACAAGATCTGAAAATTGAAAGTAGAATAAGAAGACGAGTCGGTTTGGTTTTTTACAAAAGTACAAAATTCTGTATTTCTCATTTCAAATCGTACAAAAACACTGCGATGATGATAAATTTAAAATTTCTAGAAGGTTGAAAGTAAAAAAAAATCTTAATCAAAAGGTGAAAAGTTCGAGGTTTGAAATAATTTCTTAAACTTCCGCTTAATGACTTTCAATAAGTTTCAAACTCTCGTCGGCTTTCCGGAAGACAGAAAATGGAAGAAAAATTTCCTTCATTGCTTTGTGTTGATTGCCAAAAAAAGAACTTTAAATGCGAATAGATTAAAATGTCTTGATTTTCATTTAAATAGCGTAATTAAGTTAAATTAAATTAAATATGATTATTATTGTGTGGGGGGCAACTTATCGACCTAAAAAGAATTGTTTAAATTGAATATCCGAAGACAAATAAGAAAAAAATGAATCAATGAATTTACGATCAAACTAAACTCCAAACCCCGATCAAACCCAAACGCTCACTTGTTACTTTGGCTTTTAAATTGAGAGAACTTGAGTAAAGTCAACATCAAGAATCTATTCGCCCTCAACTCTTATGGCAACTGAATATATTTTAACAAACAATTCTCATAAATCCATTGATTGCATTTCACTTAAACGAAACCTTAGCTCAATAATAAATAAAGTCGAAAGAAAAGTAGTTTTCCTTTCGCTTTTCATCTTAACCGAAAAATAAAAGCGTTCAGCGTAATCAATCAAATGGGAAGATTATTTTTTTTGTCAAAAATCGTTTGGAAGAGCTGCCAATGACTTTTTTCGAAAAGGAAAATCTTGAAAATTTGCACTTTTCTAATTAAAACGTCTTTTGCAAAAAAAAAAATATATCACGACAAAGATTTGTTATGTCTTCGATCAGCGATCGAAGCTCGAGATTGAGTCTTTTGTTTCTTACGAGCAGTATCGTTTAATTAAATTATGTTATTCTTTTATCTTTCGTGACTTCAATTTTCTTCGAATGTTAGTAAACCTTTAGTAAATATTTCTTATCAATTTTGAAACTTCTAATGGAAGCTAACGCCGCGATAATGAACCTCAATCTTTTTCTCAAGGCACTGTTAGGCTTTGTAACTAGCAACAGCAGAACATTTTATCAAATTCCATTTCAAAATGGAAACTATCGAGAAAATTGTCTTTGATTCGCAATCATTCTGACTTCGTTTAAATTAGAAACTGGGAGAGAGAGGGGGAAGACATAAATTAAGCTCTCGGCTTTATGTATTTGCTGTGCTGATAAGGGCGAAAACGAGTGAATTATATAAGACTTTATTTCATATCTCTTCATCTTCTTTTTGGTTCCTTTATATGACTCAATCATAAAACTGTTGATTAACATCAATTTAAACTTGGCTCTCCTCTTCTTTGAGTTTATAAATAAAATTCACTGATGTCTCTTGCAAGTGTCGTTTCGAATTTGTTGTTTGTCTCAAAGTCAATCAAAAATTTTTATGTTTAAAGCAAAGAAAATAATTATTTAAATAAGTTTTTGTTTAAAGCTAATGATTATCGATATGGATTGAACGTATTCACTTGCGCATTAACTAATTCTAGGAAACGCAGGAGAAGGAAGACGAGTGCGGAAACTCTTTTTGTTTTCATTTCATGATGTACTTTCCAAAATCTGAGCGCCGGGCGATAAATATTCAATTAATTAAGTTAACCTTTCTCTTTTTCTTGTTGTGGGTGGAAAGAAGTCCCAGCAAAGTTCTTCTTACTGAGATTGTTTCGTTAAGTTCTCGTGTTGGAAAGGCTTTGGTTGAGTAAAATCTAAATTTCTTAAAATTGTGTGTTTTTTGTTTTGTCTTTTTTTCATCGCAGGGGTAAAGAAATTATCAATAAATAATGTTAGTCGAATATGAGAAGAGGAAATAAATATTTTTTCATAATTTACTGACACAATGTGCCGGATTTTTTTGTGTTACATCATTTTTTTTCTGATAAATAAAATAGCAATTGTGCTTTTAGTTCTCTGGTGTATGAATGAAAGTGTTTTTCGTGTTGCGCAATTTCCGGGGATTTCTTTCTTTCGATTGCTTTAAAACATGAACGCATGGTGAGATTTGAGTTTTTTTTTTGTTGTTTGCTTTGCGCGCGAGCTGACTTCGACCCGTCTTCGAATGTACACCTAATCGAACTTATGTTTTGGAAGACGATTTAATTGATTAGGAATAAAACGTGGAAGAACTTTAGTTTGGCGCAGAGTGCGAGTTACTATAAATGAAATAATTCAAATTGTCAATGTATTCATTGAGTCGATCGCGGAACTGATCTGATTGAAGACAGGCAAACGCGTTTCCTCGGGAATCGACATTTGCCTCATCACATTAGCATGGTGATCGTTGTGATACGGCTGTGGCTTTACGAATTGAGCTGGTGGCGGTGAAATTGGAGCCATATCATGAATCGGACTGTTCGATGGACTAAAAGTGAACGAGAAGACTCCAGTTGGACTTTGTTGATCAACAAAGTATCCACTTTGATTCTGAACATGCGTCATTGTTGGTGAGATTGACCCAACTGACGATGTCTCACGATCCGATCCTGTCGACATACTCATCGTCTTCATTCGATTCTGTTGCTGTTGTTGCAAGCGCGCATGATAAGCGGCAACTTGTCGGTTATGGGTCAACGCTTCTTGCGATGAATGAACGAAGTGGCATCTGAAAACGAAAAATAGAGAATGTCTTGAGAGACTCGCTAACGACAAGCGACGAATGAAGGCGCTTACCTTGCTCCGTACGGGCAGAATCCAACGCTGTGAAAAGTACGGCACAACTCCGTCTTGTATTTCGGGTGGCGCTGCAAGTTGCGCAATTCGTGCATACCATGAGCGAATTGACATTTATCACCGTATTTGCATTCGCCAGCTTCCTCGAATGGGCGGCACAATTCTGTCTTGTAGCTGAAAAAAAAGCGAAAGGAAAAAAAAGAAAGAGAGAGATGAAGTTTTGTGTTTTAAAGAGGAATGAGTCGCTGATAAGGGAAAGAGAGCGGAAACTCAATAAAATGCATTTCAAACGACAAACTTTTGAGTTTATGACAATGAATTCTAAGAATGAAACTCATCTTACCGTGATGTGTTGGTTTGAGGTAAAGGTTCCGATTGTGTACGTTCTAATTTACGATGTCCACTGCCCGTAACTTGCGCACCAGCATTCAAGATGTCATTAAGCGATGAAAAGAGATTGTTCACGGCTTGATTTGCATCGGGAATGGGCATTGGCGTCGAGACAGTCCTTGCCAACGTATTGTGATGATTCACTTCGGTCGGCATCCTCTGCTGCTTCTGAGCAGCGATATATTTCGTCATGTAAGCGTCGTTTCGTTGCTTCATAAAATGCATTTCTTCCTTATTATTTCGTTGTATCTGATCTTTGTAATTGGAACTGTTGATTGCGACATTGTTTAATTTCACACTTGAATTTTGATTCTGCAAAAGAAAAATGAGAAAGAAGAAATTAGAAACGCTCGGTTGCATGAAAAAAAATGTTGCGAATGCAGAAACCATTATCTAAACTTCGGTTGGTTCCAAACAAGAATTTAAATTGAAATTTGGTTTTGCCTTCTGAGATTGGAGAAATTTTCTTGAATGACTTTGTTTTGGAATTAGCAGAAGCTACTAACAAGCTTTCAATTTCACGACAGTCACACCCACACGACCATTTGTTTATGGTTCGCCAAATATCGCCAATTCATGACCTATTTAGCCTCGAGGACATAAAATTGGTCATCAAGCTTTCTTTTTTTTTGTCTTCATCGTCGTAACACGATTGCTTAATCACCGCCAAGCCTCAAGCAACTTCAAAAGAGAATCCTAAACGTCCTTGCGACACATTCGATCGTGATCGACGCCAATCTGATTAGCGCAATAAGTTGTAGAGAATAGGTGAGCACATGAATGGAGCAGCAAAAGAAAGAAAGAAAAACAAGTCTTGAGCGCAAAGCATGAAATGTGCTCGCCGCTGAAGTGTGTAAACTTACATAATACCGAATAGCTCCAACATTAAACCGCGCGTCTGTATGGAGAGAGTTAAAAAAACCCAAGCCGTTGCTTTTTCAGTTTCACTTTCAATGGCGCGAGTTTTATTTTTTTCTTTCTTTCTTCAACGGATCGCTTTATGATGCAAATTGAAAAGCTTCGCTTCAGACTCAACTGACGCCAACGAAGTGATTTCTCGTCGGATCGAGGAGATCCTGGAAAAGTCATCGGCTTAACTCGGTCAACGATTTCTTATTTTAATGAAGGATGTAACTACAATGTAAGCTAAGACTTTGTTCGTAACGAAAAATTTTCTTTTTCTTTGTTTCAAATGGTCAGCAGTGAAAGTTACGTAATACTTCGTAACAACAAGGGGCTTAACTCTCCGCATTGCTTCCGACTTGCTGTTCAAGTTTACGCAATGCTGCTTATGTTACATGAAGTTTTGCTAATAAATAAGAGAAAGAAAATAATTGAATCAAACTCGCTTGGACTTTTGAAATCGAAATGTAATCAGAAAGGTCTCGTGATATTTAATTGAGACTGATCAACTTTTTTTTTTGTTGAGAATGAAAGTTGAACAAACGACGAGGAATAAACTTCTACATCATTCACGGAATGAGTTGACTTCTGGTTTCTTATCTAAAGTTTTAAGGTGAAGTCGTTTTTAAGAATGGCAAAGTTGCCGATCGAGTTCAGTCACACACAAAAAAAAAGTTTCGAGATCGACGATCTGTCTTCAAAGAAGTTAATTGGCCACGACCATGACTGAATCGAGATTTCTAAAGTCTAAAGTAAATTAAAACGAGAAGATTTGATGAAGCTGGAAATCAAAAATGATCAAGAGCCTGTTTACTTAATCACTGCATTGGCTAATCGATCAGCTTCAGTTTTAAACGAAAACGAAACTCGTCTTTGACTTCCCACAATAAAAACTGTTTCTTCTTTCCCTCTCACTCCTCGAATCGCGTCAAAGATTCATCTGTCGTCGCAACCAATTTACATCCCGCAGTTGTAGTCGTTGTCGTTAAATTGATTGCAAAGCAATAAACTTATGACGCATGTAACACAAAGCTTAACGAACACTCACGACAAATAACTCTCCGTAGCTTATGTGACAATCTCACAAGCGAACGAACCTCATGGGACAGAAAATGTGTACTCACACAAAGCTTCGCGCTGAACTTGGATCCGCTTTCTGAAGTTACTCAATTGAATAATTACTCGTATCATGAAGCGAAGAAAAAAAAGTTACTTCGGATCGTATTCATAAATTTTCGTTTCTTTGAAGCGTTTCATTCTCAAAGTCGTGGAGCTGGTGAGAAAGGGGGAAGCTGTTGAGCGCTTGAAGACAAGAGAGTGAAAGTGCATTAACAACAACTATTACCACAGCTCATGAAACGATCGAACGAAACCAAGAGCATTCGAGTTGTCTAGTAAATAAAATAAACAACATTACAAAATTAGCGATAGCACGACTCGTTTGCTTTTATTTCCGGAATTTCCTTGTGCACAACAAAAAGTGCAATCTACTTTACACACAAAGCCAGCCGCAACGCTTTTCGCGTATACAACGTGCTCCGTCAACCGGTAAACAAGCGAAACGCGGAAGAACAGCGCGAAACAAAAATTTGTTCTCGGGCGAACACACTCTCCGAGTTGGCGAGGAGAGGGGAAAGGAAGCATTTCGTTCATTGACAGATCTCCAGCTTCATATTAAGTAAAAATAGGTTTTGCGCGATTTGAAGCGCCTTGGGGTCATGAAAAGCTGAACAAAGCGAGCTCATACATTAAACAATTCATTAGCATATGTACGAGTGGGTTTTGTAAACAAAAGTCTTCGAATATTGTTTGTGCTCGCTAAAGGAGGTTTGCTGTATGGAATCTCGTTTAGAACGAACGCTTGACGACGTTGCGTAACTTTCAACAACTCAAAAGAAACCAATTAAGAACGAAGTCAATAAAGTAGAAGAATTTAATAACAAGTTTGACCAGAGACAAACGATTAGATCTCGTCGTACACTTGTGAACTTGAAATCTCGTTTTCTAATAATCTTTTCTAGATTCTTTGTCTCGCTTCACATCAACGCGATCGTTCTTAGCGGGAGACATTTTCTTCTCTTCAAACATCGCCCCGTCAAGACTAAAATATTTCATCGCCTCGAAACGCTGACGTGAATCGAAACGACAAACAATTCGATAACGATATTCACTGAATCGCTTCGACGTGAAATATATTAAGACTTCAAATGTTTACACAACTTTTTTGAAATATAACGTCGAATGCATTTCAATACATTTCGAGAGATGTTTTAGACCTGGAAACTTTTCCTTTCCGCTCGTCGTCGCTTATCAAT
The DNA here is from genome assembly GCA_033063855.1 of Smittia aterrima. NCBI lineage: Eukaryota > Metazoa > Arthropoda > Insecta > Diptera > Chironomidae > Smittia > Smittia aterrima. The sequence continues at coordinate 26,026,984 of CP093831.1, forward strand.
AAGTTTTCTTTTAGCATTCCTATCATCAAATATTAGCATTTGCCCAGGACGTTAACGTGAGAGGCCCTCACAATCAATTTAGACGAGACTTGAATGTGCCCTGATCGTTCCAGACATTGAACGACTCATATAAATCTCAATTAACCCTCCGCCCTGGCCCCTCGCCCCTTGAAACGTTTTCTAAGTCGTGCGAAACATTATGAGACCAGCATAAAATCGGGGAAACATAAAATTATGCTTCACTGAAAGAGTTTCATTCGCAGAATCAACCAGAGGACGGAGAAGGAAAGAAAAAAAAACGTTACGAGCCATGAAAAAAATGAAAAAAATCATAAATTTGAAACATGAAGCGACTTTAACTGCTTGGAATTATATAAAGAAGCCAAAGAGCTAAAGGAAAACGAAAACGAACAAACAAACTGATAAAGAAGTGAAACGAAGAAATAAATAAAGAAGTTTCATATTAAATATTCTAAACAGAAACTTGTGAGCGACAACTGAAATTGAGTGTCAATAATTTCGTAGTTTACTGGCGCAACTCGAAGTTCTCTGCCAAAACAAAGACGCAACATGTTGGCAATATCTTTTAAAATGTGCATGGAAGGCAAAGAGATTTGTTGTTGGAGGCGAGTTGAAGACGAGCCAACGAACGAAAGGTTTTGTTGTCGGCCGGGTCGATTATTTTGGCAAATATCAGAACGATGAACATGTGTTTCATCTTTTTTTCTCCTTCATTCCTCTTCTTTAGGTTCTCGCTCGACGCGTTTGGTGATTTTTTTTTATTATTTTTTGGGTTCTCGGGCTAAAATACGAAAAAATAAACACAAGCAGGCAAAGCGAGGCACTTAACTCACACAACCCGACTCGAATGTTATGTTTTTTCAAACGATCTTCAAGTTTTTTTTTATATTTTGTTGGATTTTCTCGTTTAAAGGATTCGTTCGTCGTTTGTGTCAAGTTGCGAACGAAACCGGATTTGCGATGCGAAAATCATCTTGAAACGTCACTTAAGTGATTTGCAAGTTAAAATATTGTCATAGACTTTTGTGTTTGCGAAAAGATTCTTTGCTTTTAGAATTCTCAGATCAAACTTTATCTCTTCATGTTTGACTTGTGACGAGACTCGTCGATTATTCCAATTGATTTGCATAAGCTTCGTGAAATCTTTCGCTTAAAGATGACGAAACAATTATAATTTCGTTTAGAAACTCTTGCGCAAAATTGTTTATTGTTCTTATCATTGATGAGCTCAATCGATTGGGAAAGTTTGCTTCGTAAACGTTGATCTGTTTACGTTTGAAATTTACGGGCTAATTAAATCAGGGTGAAAGTTCAAGCAACTTTGATTTAATTTGTGGGCTTAACGAAGAGCTCTAGACTTTGCATTTTAAATTATTAACATCGAATGCACTTTTTTGAGTTTTGTGGTTTCCACTTGAAAGCAATAACAACGAATCTTCCTCGCTCGAGAAAGATTTTTTTTAACCAAATCTCTTTTTATTTATTGTCCTTTCTCGAAAAAAAAGCGATCATTGTATGGTTCGCCCCTACCAACACAACCGGCAGCACTCTTACAGATTCCTTTATGATGAAAACAGGCTTTAGTGTCGATCTCCGGCCAGAATACTTAACAACAAAATAAAATTGTTTAATTTTCTCATTCTGAAAACACATCGTCGGTTCGGACTCTCGTCGATCGTATGCATACATAATAAACTGTTTGAGTTTCTTCTTCGTTTCGAGAATGAGCCTCAAACATTGAACTGAGCTTCGAATGTGAAATCAATCTCCGGCTTCAAACGACAAAGTTGCGAAATATCAAATCGAATAAATGAAAAGCGCAACCGAACGACCGACGAAAGAGAAAAAATACAAAAATTTATTTAAACGTAAATAAGCAATTCGTTGTTGTTGATTTGCGTTATCAACTGTTTGGGATAATCATTATCAGCTTTGCTCCAACTCGCACAGTAAATTTTCTTCCGTAATGTGTCGTGCTTATTTCATAAACGCCAAGAACTGAAGTGTAAATAAGAAGTAGTCAAGCGTGCAAAGGAATGATAGAGACCGAGAGAGAAGTTTGTGCTAAAAAGCGAAATTATGATAAGAGAATATTTATTAGCCTTTCGTATCGCGACAAGCCGCGTTTTTAAATTGCACACACAGCGATTCTTTCTTTTAAAGTTTTTTCGAAGCTTCTTCTAAGGGGGGTCGCATGTCTCAGAGTAATACGAGACCTTCGGCACTGCTCGAACTTAAAGAGGGGGAGAGACGACGACGACGACACAAAGCGATGAATTAATGAATGGCAATTTCAGTAATCTACGCGAACAAACAATCTTTCGTTTAAAGCGTCTCGTCTTGAGAGCAGATGACGCAAATCCAATTCTCTAATTATGATGGAAGAACAAGAAGACTTAAATTGTAATCTGAATCTTCAAGCCTCGCGCGAAAAATAAAGCCGTATCGGCGCGGAGAGAACCGCTCTTCTTCATTATTGTTGTTCGCCACTTCACAAAACAAAAAACTTGTGTTTAGGCTTCAGTGTGTGCCCTGACTTGATTATATATAACGAAAAACAATATCAGCTTCGTATATAACGAGCGCTTGATTAAATTTTCATAAACACAAAAATGATGTGTGAAGAGTAGAAGATCAAATCGAATGGAAGAGCTTTCGAGAGATTCAAAAAAATGCTTCGATTGCGATTGCGGAAAATGATAGAAATTTCCGGGAATCTAATTAAACTTTCAGTTCCTCAAATAAATGTGTCAAAAATTATCTTGCATCACACGATAAAGCGGCTACTCGGCCACAACAAAAAACTCATCGCGCTATGCCTAAAACTGTATTTGTAACGCTGCTGTTGATGACATAAACTAGTCAGTGAAAGTTTTTTTTTCTTCTTCGCTTAACTGTTGCCGTATAAAAAATATTACGAATTATTGTTATTATGCAAACATACGATACAGTGGTGGATGAAAGAGACTCACTCGTTCAACGATGCAAACTCGTTGGGTTTACGAATAGAAGGAAGAAAAAAATGAGACTTAAAAAAGTAAAAAAAGAAAAATATTCCATTTTAAACTACACAACAGAAAATCTGAACCGCACTGTCGGAATATGGCGTTGTTGCCTTCTTCTCCTGTTTTTCTTACTCGATCTTTATTCTCGTCTTCTTTTGCGTATTTTATTTTTCTCTTTCTTTCTTTTTTTTGTTTGACGAGGGTGGATTTGGAAGATCATGTCTCAGCGGGGGAGGGAGAATAGGAAGAGAAAGAAGCTGGGCAAGTAAGCGAGAGAAATTTAATATTTTCCCACTTGCACAATGCGACAAACTTGCGATCGTCTTAAGCAACTTTCTTGTGAAACGTTTTTTTTTTTTGTACTTTTCATGCTCGATTTACATTTGCGACATTTCTTTCCACGGCAAGGAGAGGGATTAATTACTGGTTCGTTCCTTTGTTGCTCTTAAGCAAACTTAAAAGCTTTACATAATAAAACCTGCGACGAGATCCTGGTTCAGACTTTAACAAATACCAACACATCAACCCAAAAAATCTTCCTTCGCTGCTCCTCTTTGCACAGCCGCAAACAAAAAAAAAAATGTTATGAGCAAACAGTTTTCATAATAAATAAATTTAAATTGTGATGTTGTGTTCGTAAATTGAATTTACTTCTTCTCTAAAACAAGACAAGAGACGACGAAAAACATTATGGAAGCGAACATGTGCTTTTCGAATTCTTGTCTCCATACTTTTTCGTTTTCTTGTTCAAGGGGGCCGATACGCGGTTGGTGATCATTGTTATTTATCATTCTAAGCGTGAGATGAGACTTACCTTCATAACTATATCGTTGAAGTCGTGAATGAAGCTTCCAGCATGAAGAATTGCAGTCGACATTTCTTAATTGCGTTTATATCACTTTCAATTTCAATTTCGTATAAAATATAAAAACAAAATATAAAACTACGGTGTATTTGTAAACTCTGAAGCACTGGTTTTATTTCTTCTTTCAATTCTCTTTTGTTGTATGATTCTCCTTAGCAATTTTTTATTACACAAAAAAATTTCCAAAAGAAGAATGAGCACGACCGCTTTCAACAAACGCTTAAAAACAACTAAAAATACTGAGCGAGAAATAAAGCGAGAACGACACGATCGTTATCGGATCTCTCGCTTTATTGAGTTGGGAAGGGAATAATAAAATGTTGAAAGCGCTTACTGCAAGTGAAGGCCATCGAAGAATTAAATTATTAATTCTAATTGATTCAAGAGAGTTGATTTTAAGTAAATACTCTTATTCGTTTAATAAGGAAAGATTATTTAAATAGCATTAAAAAACTTTGACGCTGCCAAAGAAAATTAAAAGCTTTGCAATTCAGTTGAGTAGAAATTTAAAAAGCTTTTGCTTTGCTAAAGCTTTCGAGCTCGTTAGAAAATAAAACGATTGTATCGAGAGTTTGATGAGAGAAATAACTTCACCAAGTAAAGATTAAATAAATATTTAAACCAGATTAAATTTGTCTAATCAAGAAAGTTTGAAAGTTTATTTAATCCTCTTTTTAGCAATCGATAAAGAAGCGTCGAAAAGTTCACACTGAGCTTCCATCTGTTTGTTTCTTGCTACAACAATTGCACACGTGCATTGAGTTCTGCGAAACTTAATTAGACTTCTTTACACGTTTCAATTAGTTAAAGAGTTAAATTTAAAGTTCACTTCAATAAACACCTCGTGACTTCAAAATGTCGCGAAAACAATTTTATTTATTATTCTTCGTCTTAAAATAAACATAACGCGATAGACAATCAAACAACTTTCGTTTTATCTTCTTTGAAGGAAATCAAATGCGAAGGAAAGTCTCCGGGGACAATTAAATCTCCGGCCTTACGTTGAAGGACTTCGCAGCCTTTTCGGTCGCCATAAATAGTTTTTATTTCTTTTGCAATCTCAGTTTGCAGTAAATCAGTTTTTGTCCTCACGTATTTAAGATCAACATTATTCTTCCTCCAAGCACCCGTTTTAATTCCTGGTTTGTGGCAGAGAAAAGCGTTTGAGAGAACGTTGTAATTGTAGTCGAGAAGACACATTATGTAAGCTTGAGACATTTTATCTGCTTTGCCTTCCCAATCCAATCTCTCATCAAAAAGCGGATCGTCGTTTGTTCCGATGTAGAATGGCTCCCAGTAAACTTGTTTGCTTTGTCTCTTTACTGATTGGAACACAGACATCTCGTTGTCGTTGATATCCAAAAGCCATTTTTCCCTATTTGGAATTTGAGGGCAAAATGGACATGCAATTGAGTGCATCCAGATTGAGGTTTTATTCTGAATCATAACTGAAAGCTCAGACTTAGTTCGAGGTATTTGTTGATCACTTTCTACCTCAAATGCCGGAATAACAAAAACACTGAAAAATAAATTTATTTATCCTTAGCTGTTGTCAACAAACATTTTTAATAATTAACTCACTTTTTCTTCTCCAAATAAGGTTTCGGATCTTTTGCGACCATAGCGAAAAATTGATCGATTAAGCCAGGATTCGGATAAAGCTCAAAGTCATTTGCTAAGACGAAATGAGTTAGAGCTGATTCCCGAGCGAAGTTTCTCGCCACGTTGATAGGAAATGTTGCATTAAACGTTGCCTTAAATTCTTTCACAGCTGAAGCATTAGCGAAAGGCTCTTCTGTTGGACACTTGTATGTTTGTTCAAATTCTTCGAAAGTTGTTGGAATAAAATCAGGAAAGTATTGTCTTTCAAAGAAAATGTGGAAAGTCGTAAAATTTCTGACAAGTTTGCTGTTCTCGTGGCAATTACGCAAATAAGCAATTGAATCCAAAGTGATGTCGAATAAATTTCCTGGAGCCCAGACAACAATGCTGACTGGACCTTGCCATCGCTCTAAGAGTGGCACGAGATTGTCCAAGAAGGAATAATCTGCATTTGCTGTGTAAGTGATTGACTCATCACATTGAAAATATTTCGTGGATTTCACATAATTTCTTAACATCCAGTAAATTCCGCTTTGGAAGACCTTCAACTCAGTATCTTTGTTATTGCATGAAATAAAATTTCTACAAACGTTTCAATTAATTAGAGTTCACTTGAATAAATAAGACAACATTACCTGACTCGAGAGTCTCGCGATAACAAATCGTGACTGAAATTAACAGTAGAACCACTTTTCTGTATTGTGCCGATTATTATTTGCACGAGAAATATTATAACCACAACACAAAAAGTTTTCAGAACGAAAGATTGACTTTTATATTTAAAAGCCATCTTGGTTTTGTTCCTCCGCGTTGCGCGATTCTTTACCAACTGAACTTCAAAATAATTCACTTGTATATTGTTGACACATAAAAAAATTCAGAAACATTTTTAAATGAGTGTGAAGATAAGATCTGAAGATGAGATCTGTCAAAAAGCACTGAAATGATCTTTTCCGAATCAAGATTGAAGATAACTTTCAGTTTACGTGTTCGCAATAAGTTGGGAGGAAAGTTTTACCGAAACACCTGTTCAAACATTTTGTTCAATACTGTATCGTCGACTTAATGCCTCAAAACTTTCAATGGTATTTTTTAAATTCAACGACTCGTGATATTAGTTGAAAAGTAAGTGGTAGGTTGATTTTTAAGGATTTTTTCGTTACAAAAAACCTTTTTGTTAGCGGTTTGTCCGTCTGCCTGTGCGTCCGTCTGTATACGCCTAAAGTTGTGTGAAATGACCGGAAATAATCAGTAGACGACCGGGAGAGCTCAGATATGTATATACCGGAAGTGGCCGCAAAGTCGACCGGAAGTGCCCAAAATTCGACCGGAAATGAATGTTTTCTAATGTTTTCGAATGTTTCATCGAAGTTTTCGGATCTAGCCATACCACACACCAAGGAAATCTATAGAAAATCTATAGGAAATATGTAGATTTTAAAATCTAATAATTTTCTATATATTTTCCATATATTTTCTACTTTCTATTAAAAACCTATTAGTTTTCTATAGATTTTCTATTTTTTTCCTATAGAATTTCTATTAAATTTTAACAGAAATTTCCTAGATAGAAATTCTATAGATTTTCCATTAAAAAACTAAATTTTTAAGTATGCAATATTTTTTTACAGTTCAGAAAAATAAGAAAATTTCTAATTTGAAATTTAGACTACAATTTTAGGATACAATTTTATATTAGAACTTTCGCTGGATAAAATTTTGAAAAAATTGTCCTTTGACCTTTTTACCCCGTCACTTGTTGACCCCATCCCTAAGGATCACATACACCAAGTTTCAGTCTCCCAGCTTATCTCTAGGCCGCTATACAGACAGACGGACAAAGTGGCCATAATGTTTTTTATTTTGAAAAAAGCCTTAAAAAACGTAAATGAAAAGTCAATGAAATTTACCATGAAAACAACGAAAAGCTTAAAATACTTTAGTTTTCTTTTATTCAACGAAGTTTTTGAATGAATTTATGTGAAAAAATAAAAAAGCTTTGACAGAAAATTTTTCTCATTGTAGGAAACCAAATGCGAAGGAAAATCTCCGAGAAATAAGAACTCTTTAGGATCCCAATTTAAGATATCACAGCCTTTGCGATCTTTGTAGATAATTTTTAAATCTTTTTGAATCTCAGTTTGTAGTAAATCAGTTTTTGTTTTCCAGTAGGCATGATCTACATTTTTCTTCCACCAATCGTTTTGTTTAATTCCTGGTTTGTGGCAGAGAAAAGCATTTGAGAGAATGTTGTAATTGTAGTCGAGAAGACACATTATGTAAGCTTGTGGCAGTTTATTAGCTTTGCCTTCCCAATCTAATCTCTCATCAAAAAGCGGATCGTCGTTGGTTCCAATGTAGAATGGCTCCCAGATTGTTAATTGGCCTTGTCTCTTCACTGATTGGAACACAGACATTTCATCGTCGTTGATATCCTCAAACCATTTATCATAGTTCGGAATCATTTGGCAACCTTTGCATAATAAGGAGTGCATCCAGATTGAAGTATTTTTCTCAATCATAACTGAAAGCTCAGACTTAGTTTGAGGTACTTGTTGATCACTTTCAACTTCAAATGCCGGAATAACGAAAACACTGAAAAATAAGTTTATTCTGCCTTAGCTTTTGTCAATAAATATTTTTTATAAACTCACTTTTTCTTCTCCAAATAAGGTTTCGGATCTTTAGCGACCATAGCGAAAAATTGATCGATTAATCCAGGACTCGGATAAAGCTCAAAGTCACTCGCTAAGACGAAATGAGTTAGAGCTGATTCCCGAGCGAAGTTTCTCGCCACGTTGATGGGAAATGTGGCATTAAACTTTGCCTTAAATTCTTTCACAGCTGAAGCATTAGCGAAAGGCTCTTCTGTTGGACACTTGTACTTTTGCTCAAATTCACCGAAAGTTGTTGGAATGGAATCGGGAAAATGTTGTCTTTCAAAGAAAATGTGAAAAGTCGTGAAATTTCTGACGAGTTCACTGTTCTCGTGGCAATTGCGCAAATAAGCAATTGAATCCAAAGTGATGTCGAATAAATTTCCTGGAGACCAAAGAGCAATGCTGACCGGAGCTTGCCATCGCTCTAAAAGTGGCACGAGATTGTCCAAGAAAGAAAAATCTGCATTTGCTGTGTAAGTGATGGTCTCATTGCATTTAAAATATTTAGTTGCCTTCACATAATTTTGGAACATCCAGTAAATTCCATTTTGAAAAATCTTCAACTCATTATCTTTGTCGTTGCATGAAATAAAATTTCTAGACACGTTTCAATTAATTAAAGTTCAATTGAACAAACAAAACAACAACATTACCTGACTCGAGAGTCTCGCGAAAACAACTCGTGGTTAAAATTAACAGTAGAAGCACTTTTCCGTACTGCGACGATTATTACTTGAAGAAGACAAATTGCAACCAAAACACAAAAAGTTTTAATAAAGAAATCTTTACTTTTATATTTGGGAACCATTTTGGTTTTGTTCCGTTGCCTCTTGCACTTCAATAACGACTGAATTTAACGACAATTTTCCTCTTTAAGTTTGACTATCAATTGAATTTCTGTCTCATTTTAAATAGACAGTTGCAGCCTAACGCAAATGTATTTTTTCCTACGACCTTTGAAGATGAAAGTGGTTTTACGATATCATTAAGAAATTATTTCCCGAACTTTATAAATTGCTTTCTGTATCGACTCACTCTACTCCGCACGAGAACAAATTGATAAACTTCAGGTTTACACGTGCATTCATTTCTTGACATCTGCTTTGAACAGCGAAAAATAATTATTTTTCTAGAAGTTCATTCTCTAAGTATCTGCGCATGAGACAACACGCGAAAAACTTAATTTAAACTTCAACAAAGTGCCACGAAAATGTTACCAAAAAGAAAATGTTTAACAAGAAAATATTTTCTTGCGGTCATAGGAATCTTTTGTTTCTTCACGATTACTTTTATTTATAAGTCATCGAAAATATCAGATTTTGAGATTGTTTTGACTCCGTCTGAGTCATATGACGAACTAATCCCTGTTTTAAGCTTACCTATCCTCTCCTCTCCTGATCCGACTTTACCTATTCTGTCCTCTTCTGATTCAAGTTTAATTATTCGATCCGATCTTGATTTAACCAACCAATCTAAAAGTAAGTTAAATAAAAAAATTTAAATGTTTAAAATAATTTTTATTTCAAGTCGCTCCGGGATATCTCGTTTGGTCGCCGCAATGTAAAATATTTGATCACGATCCTTTTGAGAAAGAGTCAATGAAGAACTTCAAAAGACAAGAGTTTAAACCTTGTTCTAATCAAAAGCCTTTGACGACGATCGAACAAAACTTTGAAGAGAATGTTGTTCGGTTAATATTTCACAACGATCTAAAATCAGACTATTCAACGAATACGTCGACTCTTTTGTGTTGGTACAACGAAATAACTCGTGATAATGAAGCCTCAAAACCAGATAAAACTTACAAGTAAGTTTATAACAAATGCTTCAACTCAGATGACTAAAAAACACTTGTTTTAGACTAAAAGAATCTCAATACTTCAATGAATCAATTGATCTGCCATCATCAATCGAATCGATTATTGTTCAATGCAGTTCAACTTCAAAAAAATCTAAAAAATCAAAAAAGAAAACTGAAACAGTTTACAAAAATGCTCACACTTTCATTCGACGAACTCCAGAGAGAGCGAGAATATTGAACGACTTCAAGATTTTGTATCCGCAGAAGAAACCGCTCAGTGTCTTGATGATCGGTGCCGATTCAATTTCAAGATTAAATTTTCTTCGGACGATGCCAAACACGGCGGAATATGTTCATCAAAATGATTGGTTCGAACTTGAAGGATACAACAAAGTAAGCAAAACTTTTTTTAAATATCTTTGACATTTCTGATCATTTCTGGTTCCAGAATGGCTATGCAACTGATTCGAACTTAATGGCGATTCTAACTGGAATAGATCTTGACAGCCATAACCCGAACCAAGGCTGCAAAATGACTCTTGAAGGTTACGAGAAATGTAAATTTTTATGGAAGTATTTTAAGCAAAGTGGCTACGCGACAGCTTTTGCAGAAGATGGTCAAAATATCCACACCTTCAACTATTGCAGAGACGGATTTCTAACTCAACCAACGATGCATTACTTAAGACCATTTACGATGGCAGCAGAAGAGTTAGCTGGCAATAGTAAAAGATTTCAATGTCTACTCTATCAACAATATGCCGATTACATTTATCAGAACGCGATTGATTTCGCTACTGCTTACAAAGACGAATCGTACTTTGGTTTGTTCTGGACAAACACTTTTTCTCATGAAGACGTTAATGAGCCTTCTTCGATGGATGACAAAATGAAATCTTATTTCGAACAAATGGAAGAGAAAGGAATTCTTAACTCGTCAGCCGTGATTTTCTTTAGTGATCATGGAATTCGTTTCGGGTCATCCAGGATGACATCGGAAGTAAGAAAATGTGTTAAGATGAAATTTGAAATAATTTAAATTAATTTTATTGTAGACTGGTTGGCTTGAGGAAAGTTTGCCTTTCATGTTCATCTGGCTTCCGGAATGGTTCAAAGATGAGCATCCAGATTTTGTTGAAAGTCTCAAAGTTAATCGAAACAGATTGACAACAACTTATGACATTCACATGACTCTTAAACACATTCTTGAACTATCTGGAAGAGTTGGAACTCTCGATCAATCTGAGGGCTGCCCGAAATGTCAATCTCTCTTCCGAGAAGTTCCTTGGAATCGAAGCTGTGTCGATGCTGGGATTCAAGTCAATTATTGTGGCTGCTCCGACTATAAACTTGTCAAAAAAAGCGATGAGGACTTGGAGAAGTATGCGAACATAATTTTAGACGCCATCAACAATTATGTTACAAAAAATTCGAGAAAATTTAATTTAACGACTTGGCAATGCGCAAAATTGACTTTGAAATCGCCAAGAACCGTTTCATGTTCAGAATCAACTGTCACTAAAGGAAAATATTTAGTCAAATTTACAGCTCATCCATCGGATGCTGTGTTTGAAGCTGTTATTTTAGAGCATGAGGACAAGAGCTTGGAGAAGGATGGAAAGGTTTCTCGTCTAAACAAATACGGCAATGACGGAAACTGTGTTGATGATAGGGATCTTCGTCATTATTGTTTCTGTGAAAAAAAAAACTAAATTAATAAATAATTGATATGCATCACCTATGTTATTGAACTTTTTGTGCCGTGATAGCGACGTTTGAAATGTCTTCATTATTATAAGAAGTTGCCTGTGACGAAATCGGTAAAGCAGCGTTGAAAAGCTCTAACGAATTCACTCCAAATGTTCCATAAATTGATCTCCTATTTTAAACACTTTCTGTTTCATCTGATATTTTACCTTGCGATACGTCACAGATGAGCCAAGTGTTTTTTTTTTCAAATTTCATGACATCTGGTTTGACAATCGAAATTTCTATTATTTTTCAAGTTGTTCATTCTGAAAATATTAGCGCAATAGAGAACAAGCAAAAAATCTCGTTCAAACTTCAAGAGTGCTACGACAATGGTGAACACAAAATCACGTCTCACAAGAAAAAAAATTGTGGTTTTCATTGGAATCTTTAGTCTTATCCTGATTTCTTTAATTTTTCAATCAAAAGTATCAGATTTAAAGTTCGAATTGTCAATTTCTTATTCAAATGATTCGAACGTCGAACAAATTCCTGATCGAAACGAAATTGTGATTCCTGATTTATTCAACCAAACTGAAAGTAAGTTAAATAAATGAATAAACTTTTAATGTTTAAATCAAAATATTTTTTAAGTCGCTCCTGGATATCTCGTTTGGTCACCACAATGTAAAATATTCGACTACGATCCTTTTGCAAAAAAAACGAAGGAGAACTTAGAGAAAGAAAAACAAAAACACAAACCTTGTTCGAATCGGAAAACTTTGACAACGATCGAACAGAACTTTGAAGAGAATGTTGTTCGATTAATATTTCATGACGACCTTAAGTCAGACTTTTTGTCGAATACGTCGAGTCAACTTTTGTGTTGGTACAACGAAATAATTCGTGACAATGAAGCCTCAAAACCAGATAAAACTTTCAAGTAAGTTTCTACCAAATGCTTAAACTCAAATGAAAAATTAAATATTTTTTAGATTAGGTGAATCTCAATTTTTCAATGAATCTGTTGATCTGCCATCACCAATCGAATCGATTATTGTTCAATGCAGTTTAAGTTTAAATTCATCGAACAGCTCCAAAGAGATAACTGAAATTGTTTACAAAAATGCTCACAATTTCATTCGACGAACTCCAGAGAGAGCGAGCATCTTAAATAAATTCAAAATTTTGTATCCACAGAAGAAACCTCTCAATGTCTTGATGATCGGTATCGATTCGATTTCAAGATTGAATTTCCTTCGAACGATGCCGAATACTGCGGAATATGTTCATCAAAATGATTGGTTCGAACTTGAAGGATACAACAAAGTAAGCAAAACTTTTCGATGAAATAAAATACAATACTTTTTAATGGCTTCTTTTAGAATGGCTACAACACTTATCCGAACTTAATGGCGATACTAACTGGAATAAATATTGAAGCAAATACTGGCCCTTATCAACAAGGTTGTGACGAATCTGTTGAAGGTGTCGAGAAATGTCCATTTTTGTGGAAATATTTCGAGCAAGCTGGCTACGCGACAGCTTATGCTGAAGACGATCAATACATGCAAACGTTTACTTATTTGAAACCTGGATTTATAACGCAACCAACGACGCATTACTTAAGATCATTTGCACTCGCAGCAGAAAAGTTAAGTGGTAAAAGATTAGGTGGTAGATGTCTTCTTTACCAACAATATGCCGATTTCATTTATCAAAACGCGATTGATTTCGCAACTGCATACAAAGATGATTCCTACTTTGGTTTGTTCTGGACAAATTCTTTTTCGCATGACAACATAAATGAGCCTCTGTCAATGGACGACAGAATGAAATATTATTTGGAACAAATGGAAGAGAAAGGAATTCTTAACTCGTCTGCAATAATTTTCTTTAGCGATCACGGAATTCGATTTGGGTCTGGCAGGATAACATTGGAAGTATGGAGAATGATTAAAAATGTATATTAAAGAATTCTGAATCAATTTCATTGTAGACTGGTTGGTATGAAGAAAGTTTGCCCTTCATGTTCATCTGGCTCCCAAAATGGTTCAAAGACGAGCATCCAGATTTTAATCAAAGTCTCAAAGTTAATCGAAACAGATTGACAACAACTTATGACATACACATGACTCTCAAACACATTCTTGAGCTATCTGGAAGAGTTGGAACTCTCGATCCGTCTGAGGGCTGCCCGAAATGTCAATCTCTCTTCCGAGAAGTTCCTTGGAATCGAAGCTGTGCCGATGCTGGGATTCAAGATAATTATTGCGCTTGTTCTGACTATAAACTTATCAAAAAGAGCGATGAAGACTTGCTGAAGTACGCGACATTCATTCTAAACTCCATCAACAATTATGTTATAGAACATTCGAGAGATATGAATGCAACGACTTGGCATTGTGCAAATTTGACGTTGAAATCTGTTGGAACTGTTCAATGTTCACTATCAACAAATGAACCAGGAAAATATTTAGTCAAATTTACAGCTCTGCCATCGAAGGCTGTGTTTGAAGGAGTTATTCAGGAACATGATGACCAAAGCTTGGAGATGATTGGAAGTGTTTCTCGTCTCAACAAATACGGCAATCAAGGAGACTGTGTTAAAGATTCGAATCTAAGAAATTATTGTTACTGTGAAAAAAAATAAAAGAATAACTTTTAGTTAAGTGAAGTGATGATTGATTACGACATCTTTGATCTTATGGCAATTTATTCATTATCGATAGCATATTGCAATTTAAAAAATGGTCAGGTAGTAAGTCGAGTAAAAAATGTCCCAGAAGAAACAGCTTTACTGGACGCGGTTGAGGCTGGTTAAACCAGCTGTGCAAATAGAGCGAAGTTAGTTATTTATTCTAGTGTAGAATCAGATGAAATCTTTCTACAGGATGTCTGCACATACACTGAACTCAATTCATTTAAAACTTTTGTGTCGCTTCTATATACCATTATGATCTATATATTATAATGATCTATATATTATAATGATATTTAATATATTATATATAATATACGGCTGCAGTCCTTTTCCATCTTCACATCCTAGCCTCGCTTGTGTCTATTAGTGTCCATCACCAAACACTTTTGAAACATCTTATACTGAGTGTACACTGTTCCTTCGATCATCAAAATTTATTCATTGTCATGAACCGCATAACTACATTGAATGTCACTCATATAGACGTTATAAAATAACTTCTGTTTCTGCTTATGTCTAGCAGTTCGCAATAAAAGTTTTAAATATCTCTGTAGTGATGATCGAAAATTCAATAAATTTTCAGTAAGAAGAACATTTTTAAAGTATCCGTTCCTAAGAGAAGACGCTCAAAATTAATGTGTCGTGATGTTGAATTTTAAATCAAGTAACAAAAGAAAACATTTTCTGGTGATCATTGTAATCTCTTCTTTTATTACGATTTCTTTAATTTTTCGATCATCAAAAGTGTCAGATTCTGAGATTGTTTTGCCAAATCCTCTGTCTGAGTCAAATAACGATCAAGTTCCTGATTTAAGCTTACCTATCCTGTCCTCTCCTGATTCAACTTTACCAATTCGATCTGATCCCGATCAAGTCAACCAATCTAAAAGTAAGTAGAAGAAGTGAATAAACTTTTAATGTTTTAAACAGTTTTAATTTCAAGTCGCTCCGGGATATCTCGTTTGGTCGCCGCAATGTAAAATTTTAAAATATGATCCTTTCGAGACAGAGACGAAGGAAAACGTAGAGCAAAATAAAGAAAGATTTGATCCTTGTTCTCATGAGAAACCTTTGACGTCAATCGAACAGAACTTTGAAGAGAATGTTGTTCGATTAACATTTCACAACGAACTGAAGTCGAATTATTTGTCAAATTCAACAAATCAACTGTTGTGTTGGTACAACGAAGTTATTCGTGATAATGAAGCCCCAAAACCAGATGAAACATACAAGTAAGTTTTTAACGAATGCTTCAACTCAGATGATAAATTAAATATTTTTTAGATTAAGTGAATCTCAATACTTCAATGAATCAATTGATTTACCATCACCAATCGAATCGATTATTGTTCAATGCAGTTTAAGTTTCAATTCATCGAACAGCTCCAAAGAAATAACCGAAATTGTTTACAAAAATGCTCACAATTTCATTCGACGAACTCCAGAGAGAGCGAGCGTCTTAGATAAATTTAAGATTTTGTATCCGCAAAATAAACCTCTCAATGTCTTGATGATCGGTATCGATTCAATTTCAAGATTAAATTTTCTTCGGACAATGCCAAATACTGCGAAATATGTTCATCAAAATGATTGGTTCGAACTCGAAGGATACAACAGAGTAAACTAAACTTATTGTAAAGAATAAAATTTATTTTCTTAACGTTTTTGCTTTTAGAATGGCTACAACACTTATCCTAATTTAATGGCGATACTAACTGGAATAAATGTTGAAGAAAATACTGGCCCTTATCATCAAGGTTGTGACTTCTCTGTTGAAGGTGTCGAGAAATGTCCATTTTTGTGGAAATATTTCGAGCTAGCTGGCTACGCGACAGCTTATGCAGAAGACGATCAATACATGCAAACGTTTACTTATTTGAAACCTGGATTTATAACGCAACCAACGACGCATTACATACGATCATTTGGACTCGCAGCAGAAAACTTAGGCGGTAAAAGCTTAGGTGGTAGATGTCTACTTTTCCAGCATTCTGCCGATTTCATTTATCAAAACGCGATTGATTTCGCTACTGCATACAAAGATGAATCCTACTTTGGTTTGTTTTGGACAAATTCTTTTTCTCATGAAGACAGATATGAGCCTCTGTCAATGGACGACAGAATGAAATATTATTTGGAACAAATGGATGAGAAAGGAATTCTTAATTCGTCAGCTGTGATTTTCTTTAGCGATCACGGAATTCGATTTGGGTCGACAAGGATATCATTGGAAGTATGAATAATGTTAAAAGATTTAAAATAAATAGAGCAAATTTTAATCATCGCGGTAGCCTGAAAATCTATTTATTGATGAAATGTGATATATTGTATAATCGTGAAAGAAACTTTTAAGGATTTTTTTCGTTGACAAAACCTTATTCTGGCCACTTTACACTGTATTTCAGTCTGTCTGCCTGACTGTCAGCAAAAAGTTATGGCAACTTATGTCTCACAGACGGACAGAGAGACGTACAGACGGACTAACTTGGGATATTTATGGATAGTTGGGATATTTTTAGATAGTTGTTTTGGAACATATGAAAATTAAATACCGAAAAAGGAAAATTCGAAAAAATCCTTTTACCAAGTCTCTTGTGACCGGTCTTCTGAATTTTTTTGCATCTATTTTACTATTTTTCAAATTTCATTTCCATCACTAAATAGCTTTTTTGACTACCGCGATGATTAATTCCACGACGATTAAAGTACCGTGATGATTTATGTCTTGCTCTACTATTAATTTATTTGCAGACTGGTTGGTATGAAGAACTATTGCCTTTCATGTTCATCTGGCTCCCAAAATGGTTCAAAGACGAGCATCCAGATTTTGTTGAAAGTCTCAAAGTGAATCGAAACAGATTGACAACAACTTATGACATTCACATGACTCTTAAACACATTCTTGAACTATCTGGAAGAGTTGGAACTCTCGATCAATCTGAGGGCTGCCCGAAATGTCAATCTCTCTTTCGAGAAGTTCCTTGGAATCGAAGTTGTGCCGATGCTGGGATTCAAGATAATTGTTGCGCTTGCTCTGACTATAAACTTGTCAAAAAGAGCGATGAGGACTTGCTGAAGTACGCGACATTCATTCTAAAGTCCATCAACGATTATGTTATAGAACATTCGAGAGATATGAATTCAACGACTTGGCATTGTGCAAATTTGACGTTACAATCTGTTGGGACTGTTCAATGTTCACAATCAACAAATGAATCAGGAAAATTATTAATCAAGTTCGCAGCTTTGCCATCAGATGCTGTGTTTGAAGGAGTTATTCAAGAGCATGATGACCAAAGCTTGGAGATGATTGGAAGTGTTTCTCGTCTCAACAGATACGGCGATCAAGGAGACTGTGTTGATGACTCCAATCTTCGGCTTTACTGTTTCTGTGAAGAAAACAAATAAATATTTTTGAGTTAGATAAGTTTATTGGATGAACTTATTGATTGATTAATAATTAATGGTTACGCTATTTATGATGATATTTATACTTCAAAACATAAGAGTTCTTAGGCAGCGGAAATATCTTGTTTTAACTAAATAATGATGAATTTTCAGACCTGTTCACAGTTCATTTTAATTTATCATGCCACAGAACTAAACATTCGCCTACCACGCATCAAAGGTACAAACTGTATGTGCGAGGATCTCTTAAAAAATCAAATACCTTATGCACTCTAACCTCCATATTCCCCTTTTTTCGAGCCCGGCTTTTAGGTGGTGTTATTAGGGAGGTTTGAGTGTATATATAAATAAATACTTTTAAGTTAAATAAAGTGATGATTGATTACGACATCTTCAATTTTAATTATAGATCTGAGCAACGTTTTTATGTCAAACATGAAAAGTCTATTGCAATTTATTCATTATCGATAGCTCATAGCATTATAAAAAGTGGTAGTTTTGTAAGTCGAGAGGAAAATGTCCAAAAGCTGCTTCAACCAGCTATACAAATAGCTAAGTTTGTTATTTATTCTAGTATGAATATAATAAGTGGAAATCTCCCTAAAAGAAATCTTCACATATTCTGAACCAAATTCATTTAAAGCTTTTGTGTCGCTTCTACAACTGTATATCTGTCTTCAGTCCTTTTCCATCTTCACATTAGAGTCTCTTATGTCTATTAGTGTCCACACAGAAGCGTTTTTGAAACAGCTTGTACTCTGCTACTTCGAGCATCAGATCTTATTCAATGTCATGAACCTCATCACCACAATGAACGCCACTCATTAAGATGATTCAAATAATTTTTGTTTCAGCTGCTGTCTTGCAATTCTGAATATGATAAAAAAAATTATACACAATACATCAACAGATGTTCCTAGAGTTTTTGATATCTCCGTTGTAGTCGAAAGTTCATTCATCTTTTCAGGAAGAACATTTGAAGTGTCTGCGAAAGGAAAAAGACGTGAAAACTTAAAGTGCTACGATGTTGAATTTTAAATCAAGTCACAAAAGAAAGTTCTTTTTTGTGATCACTGGAATCTCTTGTTTTATTACGATTTCTTTAATTTTCCGGTCATCAAAAGTATCAGATTCTGAGATTGTTCTGCCAAATCCTCCGTCTGAGTCAAATGTCGATCAAGTTCCTGATTTAAGCTTACCTATCCTGTCCTCTCCTGATTCAACTTTACCAATTCCATCTGATCCCGATAAAGTCAACCAATCTAAAAGTAAGTAGAAGAAGTGAATAAACTTTTAATGGTTTAAACAATTTTAATTTCAAGTCGCTCCGGGATATCTCGTTTGGTCGCCGCAATGTAAAATTTTAGAATATGATCCTTTCAAAGCAGAAACGGTGGAAAACATAGAAAAACAGAAGAAAAAGTTTCAGCCATGTTCTAATGAGAAACCTTTGACGTCAATCGAACAGAACTTTGAAGAGAATGTTGTTCGATTGACATTTCATGACGAACTCAAGTCAAATTATTTGTTAAATTCGTCGAGTCAACTTTTGTGTTGGTACAACGAAATAATTCGTGATAATGAAGCGTCAAAACCAGATAAAACTTACAAGTAAGTTTCTGAAAAAAATTTCAACTCGGATGATAAATTAAATATTTTCTTAGACTAATGAAATCTCAATACTTTAATGAATCAATTGATCTGCCATCACCAATCGAATCGATTATTGTTCAATGCAGTTCAAGTTACCAATCGTCGAACAGCTCCAAAGAGATAACTGAAATAGTTTACAAAAATGCTCACAATTTCATTCGACGAACTCCAGAGAGAGCGAGCATCTTAAATAAATTCAAGATTTTGTATCCGCACAAGAAACCTCTCAATGTCTTGATGATCGGTATCGATTCGATTTCAAGATTAAATTTCCTTCGAACGATGCCGAATACTGCGGAATATGTTCATCAAAATGATTGGTTCGAACTTGAAGGATACAACAAAGTAAGCAAAACTTTTCGATGAAATAAAATACAATACTTTTTAATGGCTTCTTTTAGAATGGCTACAACACTTATCCGAACTTAATGGCGATACTAACTGGAATAAATATTGAAGCAAATACTGGCCCTTATCAACAAGGTTGTGACGAATCTGTTGAAGGTGTCGAGAAATGTCCATTTTTGTGGAAATATTTCGAGCAAGCTGGCTATGCAACAGCTTATGCAGAAGACACTCAATACATGCAAACGTTTACTTATTTGAAACCTGGATTTATAACGCAACCAACGACGCATTACATACGATCATTTGCACTCGCAGCAGAAAAGTTAAGTGGTAAAAGATTAGGTGGTAGATGTCTTCTTTACCAGCATTCTGCCGATTACATTTATCAGAACGCAATTGATTTTGCAACTGCATACAAAGATGAATCGTACTTTGGTTTGTTCTGGACAAATTCTTTTTCGCATGATCACATAAATGAGCCTCTGTCAATGGACGACAGAATGAAATCTTATTTGGAACAAATGGATGAGAAAGGAATTCTTAATTCGTCTGCAGTGATTTTCTTTAGCGATCACGGAATTCGATTTGGCGCGGGCAGGATATCATTGGAAGTATGGAAAATGTTATGAAAAGATTTTTGAAGAAATCTAAATCAATTTTTTTGTAGACTGGTTGGTATGAAGAAAGTTTGCCGTTCATGTTCATCTGGCTCCCAAAATGGTTCAAAGACGAGCATCCAGTCTTTGACGAGCATCCAGACGAGCATTTTGTTGAAAGTCTCAAAGTGAATCGAAACAGATTGACAACAACTTATGACATCCACATGACTCTCAAACACATTCTTGAACTATCTGGAAGAGTTGGAACTCTCGATCAATCTGAGGGCTGCCCGAAATGTCAATCTCTCTTCCGAGAAGTTCCTTGGAATCGAAGTTGTGCCGATGCTGGGATTCAAGTCAATTATTGCGCTTGTTCTGACTATAAACTTATCAAAAAGAGCGATGAGGACTTGCTGAAATACGCGACATTCATTCTAAATTCCATCAACGACTATGTTATAGAACATTCGAGAGATTTGAGTTCAACGACTTGGCATTGTGCAAATTTGACGTTGAAATCTGTTGGAACTGTTCAATGTTCACAATCAACAAATGAATCAGGAAAATTATTAATCAAGTTCGCAGCTTTGCCATCAGATGCTGTGTTTGAAGGAGTTATTCAGGAGCATGATGACCAAAGCTTGGAGATGTTTGGAAGTGTTTCTCGTCTCAACAAATACGGCGATCAAGGAGACTGTGTTGAAGAATCCAATCTTCGGCTTTACTGTTTCTGTGAAAAAAACAAATAAATACTTTTATGAATCTAAGTTAATTAAGATACTTGTTGACTACGCATCGAAGGAGATTTTGATGGGAAGGAAGCTTGACAAAAAAGAAAACAAGTGGCAGTAGCAGTTCGTGCCGAACTTGCTGTAGAGTTTTTCATCCGTCGGACTGGTTACAGGGAACATTTTAATTAAAGGGAACAAAGTTTCACTTTGAGCTTACCAGAGATGGATTCAATGTGTGAAGCTTGGATTTTCTGACATTATTTGCTTTGTCGTGTCGAGCTGATCATTTCATTTGAACAACTCCAAAAGAAGAAAAGTTTCACTTGGCGCTGGCAAGAGGTGGACTTAGATCTGGTCAGCTATAAGATTCATGCACTCGATTCAACATACTGATCACTTCTTGTGAACACGTCACAGCGGAAATGTCCATCACCAAGCATTTTGGCAATGACATTAACCTCATCACCACATTGAACGCCACTCATATAAAAGCTACAAATAATTTCTGTTTCAGTTGCTGTCGTGCAGTTCGCAATTTGATAAAACATTTCTTATAAAAGGCATCAACAGATGTTCCATTAAATTTTCGATATCTTCGTAGTTGCGATCGAAAGTTCATTAGCTTTTTCAGGAAGAACATTCTCGAAGTGTCCGCGAACGGAAAAAGACGTGAAATATTAAAGTGCTACGATGTTAAAATTAAAAATACGAAGAAAAACTTTACTTGTGATAATCGTAATCTCATGTTTAATAACGATTACTTTTATTTACCGATCAAAAGTATCAGATTTGAAGTCTGAGGTTGTGATGCCAAAACCTCCATTTGGGTCAAGTGTCGAAGTAATCCCTTTTTTAAGCTTAAATATCCTCTCCTCTCCTGATCCGACTTTACCTATTCTGTCCTCTACTAATTTAACTCTACCTATTCGGCCCGATCCCATTTTATTGGACGAAAGTGAAAGTAAGTTAAAAATTATAACACTTTAAATTTCTAAAATAATTTTTATTTAAAGTCGCTCCGGGATATCTCGTTTGGTCACCGCGGTGTAAAATATTTGACCACGATCCTTTTGCGAAAGAAGCGATGAAGCATTTCAAAAGACAAGAGTTTAAACCTTGTTCTAATCAAAAGCCTTTGACGACGATCGAACAAAACTTTGAAGAGAATGTTGTTCGATTAATATTTCATGACGATCTGAAATCAGACTATTTGTCGAATACGTCGACTCTTTTGTGTTGGTACAACGAAATATTTCGTGATAATGAAGCAGCAAAACCAGATAAAACTTACATGTAAGTTTCTAACACAAACAATAAGTGAGATGTTAAATTAAATACTTTTCTAGATTAAGTGAATCTCAATACTTCAATGAATCTGTTGATCTTCCATCACCAATCGAATCGATTATTGTTCAATGCAGTTCAACTTCAAAAAAATCTAAAAAATCAAAAGAGAAAACTGAAATAGTTTACAAAAATGCTCACACATTCATTCGACGAACTCCAGAGAGAGCGAAGATATTGAACGACTTCAAGATTTTGTATCCGCAAAAGAAACCTCTCAGTGTCTTGATGATCGGTGCCGATTCAATTTCAAGATTAAATTTTCTTCGGACGATGCCAAACACGGCGGAATATGTTCATCAAAATGATTGGTTCGAACTTGAAGGATACAACAAAGTAAGCAAAACATTTTTAAATATACTTTGATACGCTCTGATAGTTTCTGCTTTCAGAATGGCTATGCAACTGATTCGAACTTAATGGCGATACTAACTGGAATAGATCTTGACAGCCATAACCCGAACCAAGGCTGCAAAATGACTCTTGAAGGTTACGAGAAATGTAAATTTTTATGGAAGTATTTTAAGCAAAGTGGCTACGCGACAGCTTTTGCAGAAGATGGTCAAAATATCCACACCTTCAACTATTGCAGAGACGGATTTCTAACTCAACCAACGATGCATTACTTAAGACCATTTACGATGGCAGCAGAAAAGTTAGCTGGCCATAGTAAAAGATTTCAATGTCTACTTTATCAGCAATATGCCGATTACATTTATCAAAACGCGATTGATTTCGCTACTGCTTACAAAGACGAATCCTACTTTGGTTTGTTCTGGACAAACACTTTTTCTCATGAAGACGTCAATGAACCTTCTTCAATGGACGACAAAATGAAATATTATTTCGAACAAATGGATGAGAAAGGAATTCTTAACTCATCAGCCGTGATTTTCTTTAGCGATCATGGAATTCGATTTGGGTCATCCAGGATGACATCGGAAGTAAGAAATGATAATGGGAACGATTGTAATAAATTTAAACCAATTTAATTGTAGACTGGTTGGCTTGAAGAAAGTTTGCCTTTCATGTTTATCTGGCTCCCGAAATGGTTCAAAGACGAGCATCCAGATTTTGTTGAAAGTCTCAAAATGAATCGAAACAGATTGACAACAACTTATGACATTCACATGACTCTCAAACACATTCTTGAACTATCTGGAAGAGTTGGAACTCTCGATCAGTCTGAGGGCTGCCCGAAATGTCAATCTCTCTTCCGAGAAGTTCCTTGGAATCGAAGTTGTGCCGATGCTGGGATTCAAGTCAATTATTGTGGCTGCTCTGACTATAAACCCGTAGAGAAAAGCGACGAGGACTTGGAGAAGTATGCGAACATAATTTTAGACGCCGTCAACAATATTGTCACAGAAGATTCGAGAAAATTTAATTTAACGACTTGGCAATGCGCAAAATTGACGTTAAAATTGCCTGAAACTGTTTCATGTTCAGAATCAACTGTCACTAAAGGAAAATATTTAGTCAAATTTACAGCTCATCCATCGGATGCTGTGTATGAAGCAGTTATTCTAGAGCATGAAGACAAAAGTTTGGAGAAGGATGGAAAGGTTTCTCGTCTCAACAAATATGGCCAACAAGGAAACTGTGTAAATGATAATAATCTTCGTCATTATTGTTTCTGTGAAAAAACCAAATGAATAAATAATAAAGTTTAGTTTTAATAATAACTTTTTGTAGCGATAGATTTATTTTTGATGAATAGATAACAATATACCTAGATTAGCCAAGCATGTTTCAGCGAGGTTTTTTTGTTGATGTTTTTCCTTTTTTCGAGAGTCGTCGGCCCTTAAGCCAAATTTATAATTTTTTTTAGCTTGGTGGCTATGGAGGTAAGCGAATTTTGTTTGAGGGGCGATGACTCTTTAGTATTTTGTTTATGGAAACTCTCACGAAGCGACGACCCTGGAAGAAATTACTAAATGGCCGATGGCCCTCGAACAAAAGAAAACATCAAAAAACCTCCATGAAACAAAATTTTGGAGCTTGACCAATCTAGGTTTATTGTTATCTATGATTTGAGAGATAGCTTTATTAACGATAAGTTAAATTTTTACAAATATTTATAGCAAAGGTACTTTGAAATCATTAAACTTTGCCTTGTGACTCTTAAGTTGAGAGGAATGTAACGCAATCGACAATCAAACAACTTTAGGTTTTTCTTCTTTAATGGAAATCAAATGCGAAGGAAAGTCTCCGGGAACTAAGAAATCTCCGCCAATAATTTTAAGGACCTCGCAGCCTTTCCGGTCGCCGTAGATAATTTTTAAATCTTTTGCAATTTCAGTTTGCAGTAAATCAGTTTTTGTCTTCACGTATTTAAGATCAACATTTTTCTTCCTCCAAGCGTCTGTTTTAATTCCTGGTTTGTGACAGAGAAAAGCGTTTGAGAGAACGTTGTAATTGTAGTCGAGAAGACACATTATGTAAGCTTGAGACATTTTATCTGCTTTGCCTTCCCAGTCTAATCTCTCGTCAAACAATGGATCGTCGTTTGTTCCGATGTAGAATGGCTCCCAGTAAATTTGTTTGCCTTGTCTCTTTACTGACTGAAATACAGACATTTCCTTGTCGTTGATATCCAAAAGCCATTTTTCTTTGTTGGGAATTTGAGGGCAACGTAAACATGCAATTGAGTGCATCCAGATTGACGTTTTATTCTGAATCATAACTGAAAGCTCAGACGCAGTTTGAGGTATTTGTTGATCACTTTCAACTTCAAATGCCGGAATAACAAAAACACTGAAAAATAAGTTTAATTTGCCTTAGCTGTTTTCAATAAATATTTTTAATAACTAACTCACTTTTTCTTCTCCAAATAAGGTTTCGGATCTTTAGCAACCATAGCAAAAAATTGATCAATTAAGCCAGGACTCGGATAAAGCTCAAAGTCACTCGCTAAGACGAAATGAGTTAGAGCTGATTCACGAGCAAAGTTTCTTGCTACGTTGATGGGAAATGTTGCATTAAACGTTGCCTTAAATTCTTTAACAGCTGAAGCATTAGCGAAAGGCTCTTCTGTTGGACATTTGTATGTTTGCTCAAATTCATCGAAAGTTGTTGAAATGGATTTAGGAAAATATTGTCTTTCAAAGAAAATATGGAAAGACGTGAAATTTCTGACGAGTTCACTGTTCTCGTGGCAATTGCGCAAATAAGCAATTGAATCCAAAGTGATGCCAAATAAATTTCCTGGAGCCCAGACAGCAATGCTGACTGGACCTTGCCATCGCTTTAGGAGCGGAACTAGATTGTCCAAGAAGGAATAATCTGCATTTGCTGTGTAAGTGATAGACTCGTCGCATTTAAAATATCTCGTGGCCTTCACATAATTCCTCAACATCCAATAAATACCACTTTGGAAGACCTTCAAGTCAGTATCTTTGTTATTGCATGAAATAAAATTTCTAGACACGTTTCAATTAATTAAAGTTCACTTGAACAAAACAAAATAATATTACCTGACTTGTGAGTCTCGCGCAAACAACTCGTGGTTGAAATTATCAGTAGAACCACTTTTCCGAACTGCTATAATCAATGTTCGAAGAAGAAACATTGAGAATAGAACACAAAGAGATTTCAGGGCGAAAGATTTACTTTTATATTTAAGAGCCATCTTGGTTTTGTTCCTTCGCTTCTCGCGATTCTTTATCAACTGAACTTCAGAATAATTCGTTTGCATATCGTTGACAACAAATTGAATTTCTGTTTCACTTTTCACTTACACAAAAAGTTTCAGAAACATTTTTAATTGAGTGTGAAGGAAAAAGGAAATTAAATTGACGAGGCTCATAATTTATTATTGCAGGGCCAAATCAATTTTGACCTCATCTTTAGGGTAATCATCTAACTTTTTCCTCTGATCTGACAGTGGCGTCTTAAAGCTTTGGAATGAACTTTCCGACTCAAGGTTGGAGTCATTAAACTTTCAGTTTCCGTGGAAGAAATTTCCGTTCAGAATAAGTTGGGAATCATCTGTTCAAACATTCTGTTCAATGCTGTTTCGACGACTTGAAGCCACGAAAAGTTCAATGGTCTGATCAAATTGAACAGTTTCCTTGTTTAAAGGTTGGATATAAATTGAGAAGTTGGTAAAGCCTGGTGGTAGGTTGATTTTTGGATTCCTTTAATTATTCATGAACAATAATATGAGCCACAATAATGAACAATATTTAATTTTAGTACAGTCTAACCTTTCTAATGTGTCCACTGTTTTGTTTTGCAATAAAGAAGTAATCTTCATACAAAAACATTGTGGCGTAGACGGTTAGTGTTCAGCACTTAGGCGGCTCTGAACCGGTTCCGTTAAACATCAACCGCCTAAGCCACAATGTTGTGCTAAATGCTAAATGTTGTAAATTTAAATGCAATAAAAATAATAAACGTCATCGAGCTGGGCTATTGCACTATTCGTCCCTTGGACATCTGCTTAGTGCATCAGCATTGAGTATTTGTCCAGGGATCGATCTTGACAGAAACTTAGCTAGATCTTCAGGTGATTTATGGGGAGACTAAGAAATTACAATTAGGTCGGACCGAATAAAGCGGTTAGGCGAAAGTTCCTTTAAACTCAAATTATCGCATTGCCAACTCTCAAGTAAGAGTTCTTACTAAGAACACATCAAAACAGCGACATGTGTGTTAACACGACAAGTGACTGAACCTTCCACGCTAAGTCATTAACAGACACAGTCTGTTTCTGGTTAAAACGCGAAAATGAAAAGCGTAGAAAAGTCTCTGAAATCTACAATTAGCTTAGCGTGGAGTTATTTTTATTCATGACCTTACAAATAAAATCAAATCAAATTCTAATATGGACAAAAAGAAAAATATTTCAACAGTTGATATTTAAATAACTTTCATTCTATCTTCCTTAAAGGAAACCAAATGCGAAGGAAAGTCTCCGGGAAATAAGAACTCTTTAGGATTCCAATTTAAAATATCACAGCCTTTGCGGTCTTTGTAGATAATTTTCAAATCTTTTTGAATCTCAGTCTGCAGTAAATCAGTTTTTGTCTTCCAGTATGTGTGATCTACATTTTTCTTCCACCAATCTTTCTTTTTAATTCCTGGTTTGTGGCAGAGAAAAGCGTTTGAAAGAACGTTGTAATTGTAATCGAGCAGACACATTATGTAAGCTTGTGGCAGTTTATTAGCTTTGCCTTCCCAGTCTAATCTCTCGTCAAACCACGGATCGTCGTTGGTTCCAATGTAGAATGGCTCCCATTTTGTTAATTGGCCTTGTCTCTTTACTGATCGGAACACAGACATTTCATTGTCGTTGATATCAACAAACCATTTGTCATTGTTTGGAATCATATGGCAACTTTCACATAATAAGGAGTGCATCCAGATTGAAGTATTTTTCTCAATCATAACTGAAAGCTCAGACTTAGTTCTAGGAACTTGTTGATCTGTTTCAAGCTCAAATGCCGGAAGAACAAAAACACTGAAGAATAAGTTTAATTTGCTTTAGTTGTTGTCAATAAATATTTTTACTAATAAACTCACTTTCTCTTATCCAAATAAGGTTTCGGATCTTTTGCGACCATAGCGAAAAATTGATCGATTAAGCCAGGATTCGGATAAAGCTCAAAGTCACTCGCTAAGACGAAATGAGTTAGAGCTGATTTTCGAGCAAAATTTCTCGCCACGTTGATGGGAAATGTTGCATTAAACGATGCCTTAAATTCTTTCACAGCTGAAGCATTAGCAAATGGCTCTTCTGTTGGACACTTGTATGTTTGCTCAAATTCATCGAAAGTCGTTGGAATGAAATCGGGAAAGTGTTGTCTCTCAAAGAAAATGTGGAAAGTCGTGAAATTTCTGACGAGTTTGCTGTTCTCGTGGCAATTGCGCAAATAAGCAATTGAATCCAAAGTGATATCAAATAAATTTCCTGGAGCCCAGAGAGCAATGCTGAGCGGACCTTGCCATCGCTTTAGGAGCGGAACGAGATTATCCAAGAAGGAATAATCTGCATTTGCTGTGTAAGTGATCGACTCGTCGCATTTAAAATATCTCGTGGCCTTCACATAATTTTGGAACATCCAATAAATTCCATTTTGAAAAATATTTGAGTCACTATCTTTGTCGTTGCATGAAATAAAATTTCTAAATACGTTTCAATTAATTAGAGTTCACTTAAATAAACATGACGACATTACCTGGCTTGAGAGTCTCTCGAAAACAACTTGTCGTTAAAATATTCAGTAGAAGCACTTTTCCGTACTGCGACGATTATTACTTGCAGAAGACAAATTGCAACCAGAACACAAAAAGTTTTAATAATGAAATCTTTACTTTTATATTTAGGAGCCATTTTTGTTTTGTTGCATTTCCTTTCACGCTTCTTTAAACACTGAACTTCAAAAATATTTATATGCATAAATATTATCGTAGACTTAAAAATGAATTTCAAGTGAACTTCTGTTTCACTTTTGCATCAAAAAACCAACAACTGTCCATACATTTTTTTATTTTTCAATAACAACTTGAAATTGCAATGTTCTGACGTCTTCAGCCACGAACAGTTCAACGTCTTTTTTTATAAAAATTTGCAGAACTCGCAATAAATGGATTCTCAGCATTTGAATTTCTCATAATGCTTAAAGCAGCGTTGGAAAGCTCGAACAGATTATCAAAGTTTCCATCAATTGATCTAGTTCTCTGAATAGTTAAATAACTTCTGTTTTAGCTGATAATTTTATCTTGCGACACGTCCAAATTGAGCCAAAATAACTTTTTAGTTGCGATTAGTTCAAATACATTGTGGAATCGTCAGAATCATCAGATCTTATTCATGAAACTCATCACCACATCGAAGGCTTCTAATAAAGATGCTACAAATAATTTTTGTTTTAGCTGATGTTTTGCAGTTTATAATATGATAAAACATTTCTTATAGAATGCGTTATAAACAGATGTTCCATTTAGTTTTCGATATCTTCGTAGTTGTGATCGAAAGTTCATTTAGCTTTTCAGGAAAAACATTCTTAAATTATCCGTTCCCACGATAAGACGCACAAATTAAAGTGCAAAGTGCCATGATGTTGAATTTAAAAGAAAGTTTTACAAAAAAACATTTTCTTGTGATCATAGGGATCTCTTGTTTTATTACGATTGCTTTAGTTTTTCGATCATCAAAAGTATCAGATTCGAAGTCTGAAATTGTTTCATCAATTCCTGATCGAAACGAAGTTGTCATTTCCGATGAAGTCAACCAAATTGAAAGTAAGTTAAATCAATGAATAAATTTTTAATTTCTAAATCAATTTTTAATTCAAGTCGCTCCGGGATATCTCGTTTGGTCACCGCAGTGTAAAATATTTGACCACGATCCTTTTGCAAACGAATCGATGAAGAACTTCAAGAAAGAAAAGTTTGAACCTTGTTCTAATCAAAAGCCTTTGACGACGATCGATCAGAACTTTCAAGAGAATGTTGTTCGATTAATATTTCATGACGATCTGAAATCAGACTATTTGTCGAATACGTCGACTCTTTTGTGTTGGTACAACGAAATAACTCGTGATAATGAAGCCTCAAAACCAGATAAAACTTACAAGTAAGTTTTTAATAAATTTTTCAACTCAGATAATTCACAAAACATTTGTTTTAGACTAAAAGAATCTCAATACTTTACTGAATCTGTTGATTTATCATCACCAATCGAATCGATTATTGTTCAATGCAGCAAATCATCTGAAAGTTCAAAAGATAAACCTGAAATAGTTTACAAAAATGCTCACAATTTCATTCGACGAACTCCAGAGAGAGCGAGCGTCTTAGATAAATTTAAGATTTTGTATCCGCAGAACAAACCTCTCAGTGTCTTGATGATCGGCATCGATTCGATTTCAAGATTGCATTTACTCCGGGCAATGCCAAACACTGCAGAATATGTTCATCAAAATGATTGGTTCGAACTCGAAGGATACAACAAAGTAAGCAAAACTTTTTGATAAAGTAAAATATAATAATTTTTATTCGCTTCTTTCAGAATGGCTATGCAACTTATCAGAATTTAATGGCAATACTGACTGGATTACATGTAGATATTGCAGATAAATCAAATCGAGGATGCAAAATGACTCTGGAGGGATACGAGAAATGTCAATTTTTATGGAAATATTTCGAACAAGTTGGCTACGCGACAGCTTTTGCGGAAGATAATCAATACATGCAAACGTTCAACTTTTGCAGAGATGGATTTCTTACTCAACCAACGACGCATTACATTCGATCTTTTGCTCTCGCAGCAGAAAAGTTAAGTGGTAAAAACTTTGCTAGTAGATGTCTTCTTTTTCAAAATTATGCCGATTACATTTATCAAAGCGCGATTGATCTTGCAACTGCTTACAAAGACGATTCCTACTTTGGTTTGTTCTGGACAAACACTTTTTCTAATGAAGACGTCAATGAGCCTTCCTCAATGGATGACAAAATGAAATCTTATTTCGAACAAATGGAAGAGAAAGGAATTCTTAATTCGTCAGCTGTGATTTTCTTTAGCGATCACGGAACTCGATATGGGGCGGCCAGGATAGAATCGGAAGTAAGAAAAATGTTATGAAAAGATTTTTGATGAACTTTAAATTAATTTAATTTTAGACTGGTTGGTATGAGGAAAGTTTGCCCTTCATGTTCATCTGGCTCCCAAAGTGGTTCAAAGATGAGCATCCAGATTTTGTTGAAAATTTAAAAATGAATCGAAACAGATTGACAACAACTTATGACATTCACATGACTCTCAAACACATTCTTGAGCTATCTGGAAGAGTTGGAACTCTCGATCAATCTGAGGGCTGTCCGAAATGTCAATCTCTCTTCCGAAGAGTTCCTTGGAATCGAAGTTGTGCTGATGCTGGGATTCAAGATAATTATTGTGGCTGCTCTGACTATAAACTGGTCAAAAAAAGCGACGAAGACTTGGAGAAGTATGCGAACATAATTCTAGACGCCGTCAACAATATTGTTACAGAAGATTCGAGAAAATTTAATTTAACGACTTGGCAATGCGCAAAATTGACTTTAAAATCGCCTGAAACTGTTTCATGCTCAGAATCAACTGTCACTCAAGGAAAATACTTAGTTAAATTCGCAGCTCTGCCATCGGATGCTGTGTATGAAGCAGTTATTTTAGAGCATGAAGACAAAAGCTTGGAGTTGATTGGAAGTGTTTCTCGTCTCAACAGATACGGCGATCAAGGAGACTGTGTTGAGGACGCCAATCTAAGGAGTTATTGTTTCTGTCAAAAAAAAGTTGAGTTAGATAAATAAAGTTTATATTTTATTGACAATAAAAACTAAATTCTAATAACGTTCTGACGACTCGAGATCAAGATCAGTTTTTTTGTAGACTTTATAATGTTCAACTTCAGCTGCTGCTATAATTTCGTTAAGTGGTAGCTTCCTTGGTAAAGTTTCTGTTGAATTTTTATCTAATCCGAAAGGATGAACGTTATAAACTAAATAATCATTAAAATATTGTTTCGCTCCGCTTATGAAGTGGAAAGCGACAGGGACGTCGGAACAACATGAGACTGGTCCAGGAAGAAATCGTCTCCTTTGCAGTTCATCACGACAGTCAACAAAAATCGCTGATCCTTCTAATGCTTTTCCCATTTCAAGATCTTCTAATTCATCGTCGGGATAGAAATATTTCAGTGGATTCGCACGAATCTTTATCGCTAACTTTTCTAAAGCTTTTTTTGATAAAATGTAACCTGCTCCTGACATGTAGATTCTCGTATCGGCAATTTGTTTGTGCCCGAAGAAAAATGAAGTTGTTGGCTTGAACTGATAGAGAAGATAGCGAAGATTTTCCATGATCACGTAACTAAAAAAAAAACATTTTTAATTTCGCAAATACTTTATCCACTCACTTCTCACTTGTCATCATCAGCTTTTATGAACCAATCAAATTCATCGCCGTAATTGTCGTAGGTGTAGAGAAAAGCTGTTTTAGCTTTTCGTCTTAAAGCTTTTTTCGTATCGTTGACAACTTGGACTACAATGCTGTCAAGCTCTGAATCTTCTTGAGATGTGATGAACTTCAGTTTATCACATTTCTTTCCCCAAGTGTCTCTCACATGAATAGCTTTAGTTCTGTGATTATTTGGATTCGTCATGATCAAACACATGATCTTGACTTTGTTGAATAAATCGTCGGCCAAGACTTCGTTGTAAGTTTTTCTTTGAGGCTTTGCTATTTTGTCTACATCTGCTTTCAAAGCAAGAAGCTTACAAATTGAAAGGCAGATCGCGAATCCGATAG
This sequence comes from Smittia aterrima, assembly GCA_033063855.1. Taxonomy (NCBI): domain Eukaryota; kingdom Metazoa; phylum Arthropoda; class Insecta; order Diptera; family Chironomidae; genus Smittia; species Smittia aterrima. The sequence continues at coordinate 26,059,708 of CP093831.1, forward strand.
CGAATCCAATCGTGAAAAATATTACTCGTTGAAACTTTAAAAACATTTCTTTGTAATTATTGACGACTGAGAAGTTACTACGACAATCAATGCTTTCAAGACGAAGACTTTCTTCAATATTTGATAATTATCTTGGTTTGGTCTCGTTGTCTCTCTTGTTTCCGTATCAACTGAATTTCAGAAAAATTTATAAGCAAATTGTAGACTTAAAAGAGAATTTCTGTCTCACTTTGCATCAGAACGAAAAAATTCGTGAACAACTGTCCAAACATTCTTTTATTTTTCAAACACAACTTAATTTTAACGTTCTGACGTCTTAAGCCACGAACAGTTCAACGTTTTTTATAAATTTTGCAGAAATCGCAAGTTGAGATTCTCAACATCTGAATTTCCCATAATCGGTAAAGCAGCGTCGAAAAGCTCGAACAGATTATCAAAGTTGAAAGTTTTCATTAATTGATCTCGTTCTCTAAATTCTTTCTGTTTGGAATCAAAGATGAGTTTCGAAGGCATTACTCAAACTCTTTTTAACTCAACAACGGTTGAGCCTTAAACTTTCAAACGGAATTTCTATTTTGCCGTTTTCAAGGAAAATTTGCGAAATTGTTTTATTGCGTTCAATTTGCCAACAGCATTGAGAAAACTTGTCTTTTTTAAACCTTTTACTGTCCAACGGCAAAGGATTCGAAAGGATTTTTCAAGAAAAAGATTTGCCGACTTCAGACGACAATAATTTTTATTGCAAACTTCTTTTTTACGATCGAGAGCTGTAATCGCAACGGTTTTTAGAGAAAGGAGTGTTGACTAAACAAACTGTAAAGTTTACGATTGAATTGAATTACAGGAAAATTCGCAGAGACCTTTTGAGTTTCATAAAATATTTCAAGGATGAAGATTTTTAATTGATTTGTTATCTGCAAATTTATTTCTCGATGTTGGCTAAGTTTGCTCTTCATTGAACTGTCCGAGAACTACTTCACTATCAGACAAGTTCTTGTCAATTGAATTTGAGGGTTCAGTTTAGTTTTAATTCGTGTTATTCAGTCGTGCGATGAGAATTGCTTCGTAATCGTGCGATAAATAAAACCGTGAGCTCGTCATTAAGTCGACGAATATAAAAACAAAAGTTTTCAAAAATCTTATTCAGTTTGATTGCAATTTTTGATTAAGACAAATTAAGTTAAATTAAAAATGAAGTTCTTCGCAACGTTTGCATGTTTGGCTTTCATCTTAGGAGCAACGAGCGGATTGAAAAGAAAAATTCCTGTTACGAGTGGAGTAACTACACCAGCATGTAAAGATGGAGATTCTTATTTCGATGGTTGCAATCAATGTGATTGCATGGACGGTAAGAAAAAGAATCATCGAAAAGTAATTTTTATTTTAAAATCAAATTTTTAGGATTCTACGTTTGCACTGAAAGGTTTTGTGGATCGAGCCCTTCAGAGATAGAAGAAACAACTGAAGTTCCTGGTTGCTAATTGTTAAATGAGAACTCGAATAAAATTGAATCAAAAACATTTCAAGGATGAAGATTTTTAATTGATTTGTTATCTGATCTGAGTTAAACGTTGTCAACTTCTCGTCGCAACAATTCATTGCAATTAATTTCTCAATATCGCCGAAGCGTTAAATGCGAGGGTGGACAAAGTCATTTTCATTGTCCTCTCGGTCTCGATGCTGCACATTTGAACATTATCGGACGTTCATTGGATTTATTGTTCATGCTGCGACATTTATTTTCGGGCTTCGAGAGATTTCCACACAAAAGATTTTAATTTAACGATAATTGATGTCGCCGAGCGTTTAATTGATTGATTTGTGGGTCAATTAGGTGAAATTAATTTGCGGTCAGGACAACAAATCAAAGTGGGAAAGGTGTTGAATCGATCGGTTCAATGATATTGCCAACAACTTTCATTTACGAGCAACAACTCAAACCTTTATTGACTTTCCTTTCAAACTCAAAACCAACAATTCTCGGCTGCATTCTCAGAAAGACAACTCTGCACAACAATCGTCAGAGGTTTCAAGACAGAAACCAATGCAAGAGAGAGAGAACATGAATTGCACGTCAATAAAAAGTTCTTTCTTCTCTTTCCAACTTTTATTGCATAAATTATAGCGTTAATAGGGAAAATGCTTTTCTGTCGTTCCACTGCGACGTTCCATGATTTGTTGCAATAAACTTTTATTGACGAGCACAAGAGACAGCAAAAGACTTTTTTTTTCGTACCTAACAATTTCATGAGAATATTGCAAAAGAAAGAAATATTCTCTTCGAGAGAGTGAATGATTTTTCTTAAAGTTTAACTACGTTAACCACCAAATTTCTTGCTTTCTCGCGACGCGAAGTTGAAGCAGCTCTCGATCGAATGACGAACGACAATCAAATTATGGTAGCCGATGAAATTGTTTTCTTATGACTTTTCTCAAAAATTTAATTAAAAAAGATTCTTAAGAAAGAGAAACATGAAAAATTGTATTTCATTTTAATAATTTGAGTTGTCTGCTTAGTCAGCTTAAGAAATCTCTCTCGGCAACAATTGCCAATCGTAAAATATTTTGAAAAGTCAGAGGATAATAACGAGTAATCCGATTCTCCTCGCATCGCTTCTCTTCACAATAGCTCAACGAAGAAAGTTCGTGCACTTGCTGAGACATCTACATTAAACACGATCAATCATCCTAAAGTTTACAGCTTTCATAAATGTTTGAATTCTGAAGTCAAGTTTCAAGAAGGAACTTCTCGCTGCGCATGAAATATTTCGCGTTCCCTGCAGCGAGAGAATTTCTTTCCTACTTCTGTTCTCTTTTCTTCAAATGGTCAGAAATGGTCAGCAGAGCCTTCTTTCTTTAGATGATGATGGTGAGCCAATAAAGATTCCTTAAAATATCAAACAACAAAAACTTTTAAAAGGAGAATAATTCTCGACAGAACCACAATCATAAACTTTACCATTGGAATGGACTTTGAAAGGAGGAAAGGTAAAGGAGTTGAGGTGGAAAAATTCTCCTTCGAGTTAAACTTTATGGCAGAATTGTAAAATTTCTCTCCTTTTTCTAAGCTCCGTGATTAGCAGAAATTACTTTTAACTCTAAATGGATCATCATAAAAATGTTTTCGTTGGACCTTTGTGAGGACACCTTGGTCAGTTTTGAAGTTTACTTTTTAACCGATTTGAAGGTGAAAGAGAAGGAAAAATATTTTTGCTCTGGAAAATAAATTTTTTCATGAAAATTATTTTTAATAAATTTGTTTGTTGTCTCGTCAATTCAAAATCAAATTTAATTCCAATCAAAAACAAATTTATTATTTCCCAAACCACTTCTCACTTATCTTCCTGGAAAACTCATTTTCCCAAAATCAATTCGTTTCATTTGCTTCTTTTTGGCATTTCTTGAATCCTGAAGTTGCATTGAAGAATCGTTTCTCAATGCCGTGACTGAATATTTTACGATACAAAGATTGTTGGTAAAATAGACGACGGAGATTATTTTTCAGAGAAGTTCTCTGTTCAGTGTGTAACCAGAAATTTCGGTAGCGCAATAAAACTATTTTTTTTTGTTGTGTGTTTGCTTTTGCCGAGCCTTTCTTGAGTGCGAAGAATCTTTCAAAGGAACTCGAGCAGTAAAAGAACTCGAAGACAAAGAGCGTCGAAGGAAAACTTTCTTGACTTAGTAAAGATGTGCAGTCATCAAGTCGTATAACGATAAAGCCATTTTCCTTTTGGACTTCAATAAACGCCTTCGCAGTCCTTCGTTGATTACAAGGTCGTTATTGCACATTATAATCTTTTAATTTATTTTACAACACGAACGTTTTAATCCAATTTGCGATGTTTCAAAAAACAAACTTCGTGCGTCATAAAGATCAGCGACGCTGAGACATTTACGACGAACTGCTAATTGGATTATGATTTTCTTTCATCTTCGTCTTCTTTTATTTTGGGATGAAAACTCTCGCCGAGAACTTTGGTTTGAGCTCAGTTTCGTGCTGAATATAAAATGCTTAATAATGTCGAATCATGCATAAAACAACAACGAGCGAGCTCCGTTTAAATAACGATGATAAAAGCCCAATTATTAAAGCGTTTTCCATCACTTTTCCGCTCATGAAACTTTCAATTCGAAGCCGTTCCGCTTGTGTGTTTGTGAAACGGAAGATTCTCTTCATTATCTCGTCGTTGGGAAACACGTCGTCGCCATAAATGTTTAACGTGAACTCCAACACAACGAACAAAGTGAAAATTCGCACTTGTGTGCTTTCGCTCATGGAAAATCTCGTTGTGGAAATACCAGAAAATCGATTATCTTCTCATAAACGAATAAATGGAAATGGTTGAAGACATGATGATTCCAAATGCGACGAGCTCATTGGCTGCTTTGCAATAGAGAATTGAGTTTCCTCTCTCGAAATGTGACCACGCCTCGAGTTTGAGTTTCAAATAAATACTTCGGCGAACCTTTCGAAAAATGTTATTTGTATTCTCTCAGTTCAAGCAGTCGGGTTCCCAGTCAAAGTTGCCTCGGACTAATCCCAACAACAAAAACAGTTAGTTTGTGAACTTGAAGTGAATTTTGTGCTAAAAGAAAAAGAAAACCTGCTAAAAACAAGAAAAAAAGATAAAAAAGAATTAAAATGCAAGGATTTAGAAATTATAACCTGGAAGCCATGCAAAGAGATCAACTCCACGTTGTTGATTTATTGCCGCCACAATACGGAAAGACGACACCTCCAATGTCTCCCAACAGCGGTAAGTTTCAACTCCGTCGGCCGCCAAAGTAATTTGAACCCGGAATTAGTCGAGAAACATGTGTCGCTTGTTATGTAACAAGGATCCTAATGGGAAATTAATGGGAACTTGATTTATGGAAAATTAAAAGACGGAGACCACTTGAATGTCCCGGAAATGTGTCGTCTGCCTCTCCTTGATGATTCTTTTCGTTATGACTTTGTTGTGTTAATTAGCAACGAATTAAAGAAGCGAAAGAGATCTCAAGTGTCCTCCACTCAAGTTAATTTAAATCGCATCTGGTTTGCTTTCATCAAATTAGAAACATCAAAGTGCTATTAATACTTCATAATTAATTCTGCGATTGAAAAATCTTCTTGCGCCTTCAAAAAGAAATTAGTTGGCTACCTAAGTTCTCTAATTGGAGTGGGCGGAATTCTTATTTTTATGATCGGCGAGCAGATTAATAATCATAAAGGATTTAACTGTTTTAAGAAAAGGCGGCAAAGGACACAAAAGCGGCTGAGAAAAGGTTCAAATTAACTTAATTACCCTCAACAAAAGGTTTTCGTAATCGGATCGTTTAATTTATTTGTTTTTCCCTTCTTATCCTTAAATAGACTGCACTAGTCCGACAATGGAAAATGGCTCAAACAATGGACAACCCCCGCTGGATCCATCTGTAAGACGATACCGAACAGCCTTCACACGCGATCAACTCGCACGACTCGAAAAGGAATTCTTCAAGGAGAATTATGTCTCAAGGCCTCGTCGTTGTGAGCTTGCAGCTCAACTCAACCTGCCAGAGTCGACAATTAAGGTAAATCAATTTTCCTCACGCCTCGTGTCTTACTCGAAAGTGTCTTCATCACAAAAGAGAAATCACTCCAGGACATTCCATGCGACAAACATTTTTAAAGGACGACAAAGTTTTTATTTTTCTCGTTTCGGTCAATTTGCTTTCAAGACACACAGAGAAACTTAAACTTTCCTCTCGTGCTGTTTGTCAATTTGTTTGTTTGTTTGTTTTGCCGAAAAGAAAATGACATTAGGAGATCTTTTTCCGATCCGGAACAAAAGCAAGGCAAACGTCTTTTCAAATGTCGGCAATTAAAGAATTCACGAGCACTCGATGATTCGTAGAAATGTTCCGATGATTAACCGAAAATCTTGCTTGATGATTCAATCATCAAAAGACAGAAACAAAACATCAAAGAAACAAGCGAAATGTTTATGATTGTTCCATAATGGTGCTAAGTGACCAAACTTGATTTTTTTCTTCTTCTTCGTTTTATTGCCGACGAAGGCGAATGAACATGCAATAAAATTTCTTTTTCCGAAAGAGCTTCACTCTTTGACCGATTCCGCTAATGAATGTGATTATTGATGAAGATGCTGATGAACATTAAGCCATTTACTACCGTTTGATTCACACTTGATACTAATTTGTTTTTCATCTCTCTAGGTTTGGTTCCAAAATCGTCGCATGAAAGACAAACGTCAACGCATCGCAATCGCATGGCCATACGCTGCAATCTACTCTGATCCAACAATGGCAGCTTCGATTCTTCAGGCATGCGCAAACTCAGTCGGAATGGCTCCTTATGGAGCGTACGGACATCCACAGCTCATGCAGCAAATGCCAGTGATGACTCCTCAGATGCCAGCGAATCATTTCGGATACTCGCCATATCGTTATGCACCTTATCCAATTCCTCCACCTCAAAGAACGCCAGGAGCGACACAACAAACATCTCAGCAATATCCACTTCTCAATGGCAGTCTAACAGGATCAAATCAAATGAGTTACGGACCAATCTCCATTCCAAAACCTCAATGTACTCCACCAGAGATTCTCCAAAGTCCAACATCACAACACTCAGGACTTTCTCTCTCACCTGGATCAGACAAAGATCATCATCACAGCAAATATGATCTCAGTTCATCGAGTAACGACAATAGTCCCGTGAAATCTCTTGCATCGACTCCGCAAGGCCTTTTAATGACAGCACCATCGTCATCGCCATCGCACACGATTTTACCTGTGACGCCCGAGAAACCGAAATTGTTTAAGCCATACAAGCACGAAGCGTAATAAAGTCATAAAAATAACTTTAAGTAATATTCCTCCCCGAGACTTTATTGTCGGAGCTTCGGGGGAACTGAATCTGCCTTCAAAAACTATTTCTTAATTTCGTGGGCTTAGACTTTCTTGTAAATTTTTGTACATTTCAAATAGATTAGGACCTGTGAAGTAATTTTTAGTTGAACTATTGTAGACCAAAATGTAAAACATAAAAAAAATCTTTAAATCAAAATTTAGAAAATGTTTTTTTCTTCTTTCGTCTCTTGCGGAAAGTTTCAGATCTTTTGTTGAGAATGAATCGTAAAACATCGTAATCCTCTTTGCTCATTCGAATGATTGTGACAAATTCGATGAAGAAACTTTCTTGTGAGGAATTAATTAAGTTGATGACAGCTTAGTTGAGAATTGATTACGCTGCGGAAATAAGCGATTTCACAACAAACCTTAAATTTATTCGCCTTCTCTCTCTCCCTCTCGAGGCTGATAAATTTATTTCAGCATCGACACCTGAGGCCCAGAGAATTTATTCATTCATCTAACAAGTAAACAACTCACCCGGAAAGTTCATTCGTTTTATCATCGCATAATAAAAAGCCATCAAGTTTGAAAAATGATGCTTCTGAAACACAATTATAAGAGACTTGATTAACTGTTTTGGATACAAATGCTTCTGATAATAAACCAGATGATGTTGAATAATTCTCATTGAACCAATGAGGATGGTGAGCGGAAGATAAAGTAAATTCATCCACCGAGGCAACAATAAAGTTTATTCTTCTCGTTCTTTTTTTCGCAATCTGCTCGGGCGTTGTTGCTTTCCACAAAAATGGTGGATTATTTTATTAATTGCACACAAATTTATTCATTTTATCTTCTTTTATACTCGAGTTTTACGAGAAAATGTCGAAACGAGAGAACTTTGTAATCGCTTTTCAACTGGATCAGGGAGATTCAAAGCAATTTGCTCGTTTACGGCTCGAATCAGCGAGGAAAATTGAAGCGTGTGCGATGAGTTGATATTTATTTCATATTTATTGTTTTGATTGCACAAGAAATTGATATCTAAGGACAAAATTAAATTTCGACAGTAGCGACGCCATCGGAGAAACCTAAAACTTTAATTTTAATTGTTTTCGCGAATAAATAAGAAATTTTCTGGTAAAAGAACTTAAAATGAGCTCTTCAACTCAAGAAATTTATGAACAAATTGTTGAGGAGTTCGGACTTGGTGAGTTAATTAGAGAAAATCGATTTGATGAAACTAAATTTCGCAATTTTTCAGAATCTCCAACTTTTGTTGACATTTCTTTAAATGAGATTGAAGAACAATCAAATCTGATTCAAAGAATTCCTGTCTACGAGCTAGAGAACTTAGGTCGTGTATTCCTGGGCGACTTGACGAATGAACCAAGCCAAGATTGCAATCTGAACCTCAATCGAATCGGAAAGTCAGAAATTAAAATAACTTGTCCGCCGTCATCTCCGATCTCAGAAAACCTGAACTCGTCGATTGATTTCAACTTGTCTGGCATTGAAGAAATGTCATTTAGTTTCCTGGATTCATCAAATATTTCAAATCTCGAAGAATTAGAAGAAGTTCTGCAGAATTCGAATGAGGAGTCTTCAGCGATTATTCAGACAGCATTAGTAGAAGCAGACGCTCAACCTGCCGCAGAATCAGAAACTTTAACGGTCGAGAACAACGGAAATTCAGGAAATGATGAAAACGCAAACATTCGAGTCAAAAAGAAGAAACAAGTTAGATCCAGTGAGGAGGACAAAGAGAATCTCTACGCTCGCATAAAGTCCAGACGCAAATCAACTTTTAATCCAGTTTCTGAAATTCAGAAATCTCTTAAAATGTGCCAGCTTTGCAAGAAACTCTTCAAAAGATTGGACAGACATCGATGTCATACTGTTTCGAATGAAATAGTCAACGAGATCATCGATCTTTCAGCAGTTGAGATCATCGAGTCTTCAACAGTTGAGTCAACATCAGTCGTAGCACGACCTGCAACAAAATCGAAACCTTTGACTGTATCGAACGAAGGAGAAGCTAAACTACAAGTCAAAAAGAAGAAACGAGCTGACAATAAGGAGAACTTGAACGTAAGCAACATGTACACGCGTTTAAAGAAACGCAAACCAACTTCGCGCTCATCAATTCAATTTGATCCTGAAATGAAAATGTGCATCAATTGCAAGAAATTATTCAAGAGATTGAACCGTCATCGATGCAAATTTTTGATGTAAGTGATAACTTTAAATATTTTCGTCCTAAGAGACAAGGAAACACTTTAAGTGTTCAATTAAAACTTTAATTTTCGACTAACGAGTCCTTTTAGTTTAAAATAAAATCCTTTTAACTTTAAACTTCATTGTGCTCATTTCAAAAGTCAGAGTTCAACAAAATCATTCGTTCTCGCTTCAGTGATGAACTTTCTAATAAGTTGCGAAAAGGAATTATGTGTGATTATTAGCTTTAAGAATAATCCGACTTCATCTGCTAATATAAACTTCTGTGTTGGCAAGTTCCTTCTTGGCGACGAGCTGAAAACTTCGTCAGCATCCGACATAATCTCAGGGAAATTAATTTCGTTTCTTTCGAGCGTTACGAGGCTAAAGTGATTAATAAGGACTAGCAATGTGATGACAAATCTAATGCAAGGATTGCTCGCTTTGTTGTCTATGATTCTCTGGAGACTTTTCCTTGTGTCATCACCTTCATAATTCTCTGCGCTGATAAATCCCCTGCTGAGCTCTGCTAATCTCATTATTATTAATTTTGAGACAAGGGTTGAACGCGTGCAAGCGTTCCACTTGCTTTGCTCCGGCATATGCTGCAAATTTTTTATCGAGTCAGGTTCATGTTCGCTCAATTTATTTTCGAATACACGAGATTATCTTGTAAATCATTTAATACTTCAATTGCCATGAAATAAATGTTTTGACTTTTTAAACAGAGACAAGGACGAGAGGGGTGTGATCAGATCGCTACGGCTCATAAATATTTAAACTGAGATTCAAGAGAATTCCATTTCTTCGCAGTTTTAGTTTCGTTAATTTATCAACGTCGTGATCAATTAATTATCAGGAATTATTGTCGCCATCCAATTTACTGATTCTCATCTAATTTGCTGATCATATTTAAATCTTAATTATACAATTTTCCTTGTAAAAATCGCATTTAGCAAGAGAGCTGCTCATGTGCGCAGGTTAAAGAAACCCTTGGTTAACGAAATCCAATTATGAAGTTTTCATTCGACAGGAATTATCACATAAAAGTTAATTAGCACCTCTAATTGCCGAGTTTGCCTGTCGACGTTGAAACGAACTTGGTTTTTCGACTGACATAACAGTCGCATTAACATCGATGGTATAGTTAATAATAACAAATTAATATTTTGAAATGTTGCTCACGAACCGAAATTGCTGGTGATTGCTGTCGATGATAGTGAAGAGACAGAGTTAAAGTCAAGCCCTTAATTGAGTTTAAAAGTCGCCTAGGCGAGTTACGTCGCCGACGATTTAGCTTCGATGATGAAAACAACCAAATTGCTGATGTGAGTTCTTATTGTGAATGAAACAAATTATGATAATGTGAATGATGTCGTACATTAAGAGAAAATATTTGCCATCATCGGACCGAGTGGCATTAATTTCCTCTCCGGTTATCAGATCCGCTTAACTGCTACTGAGAAATGCTGAATGCGTGAACGGAATGGAATGATTTTCGGGTTTTTATTCGCAATCGTTTTTCATTATTTTTCATGCTCCGATTTTTCGCTTTTATCTTTCATGATCACTCGGAAAATAAATGAAGAGAAGAAAAGTTTTTCTCGTTCGAGGAATGTTTTGTCGGGCACGTGATGTCTGTGCTCTGAATAAAACTTCCCTCGACTTGGATCGAACACAAAACTTGTGAATGAACTAACGAAAATGTTTTCGGTGAAACTAATTTATGAGACTGTTGTGAGATAAAAGGAAAACAAAATTATATCCGCATCAGCATAAAGCTGCGATGTTTTTATTTCGAAAGTTATCAACTTAATCAACAGAAGAATAATCTACGAGCTACACATTTGTAGAGGAAGCGACACAAAAAGTCCAAACCAAAGTCATTATTAGCTCATAAAATATCGAAACTTTTATTTCGTCTAGAGTTGTAAAATAATTGTGAAATATTTAAAAATTCTCTCGACTCTCTGGACAAGGAGAAGACCTTGATGGAAAGTAGAAAAGGAAACGTTTACTTTGACATAAAAGATGCCGCAAATTATCTCTTTGCCCTTGGAAGTAAAAATTATTTATTTTCAAATTTTAAAAATGATTTCTGTGGAAAAGATTTTCCTTGATGTTGAGGAGTCAATTTGAATTTTTGTCATCAAAGTCAAAGCAGCGAAGCTTCGTTTAAATCGATAAAAAATCTAATTTTGCATTTGCGACTTTCAAATTCCTTTCATTTGCAATATTCTCATGAAATTGTTAGGTACGAAAAAATAAGTCTTTTGCTGTCTCTTGTGTTCGTCAATAAAAGTTTATTGCAACAAATCATGGAACGTCGCAGTGGAACGACAGAAAAGCATTTTCCCTATTAACGCTATAATTTATGCAATAAAAGTTGGAAAGAGAAGAAAGAACTTTTTATTGACGTGCAATTTCATGTTCTCTCTCTCTTGCATTGGTTTCTGTCTTGAAACCTCTGACGATTGTTGTGCAGAGTTGTCTTTCTGAGAATGCAGCCGAGAATTGTTGGTTTTGAGTTTGAAAGGAAAGTCAATAAAGGTTTGAGTTGTTGCTCGTAAATGAAAGTTGTTGGCAATATCATTGAACCGATCGATTCAACACCTTTCCCACTTTGATTTGTTGTCCTGACCGCAAATTAATTTCACCTAATTGACCCACAAATCAATCAATTAAACGCTCGGCGACATCAATTATCGTTAAATTAAAATCTTTTGTGTGGAAATCTCTCGAAGCCCGAAAATAAATGTCGCAGCATGAACAATAAATCCAATGAACGTCCGATAATGTTCAAATGTGCAGCATCGAGACCGAGAGGACAATGAAAATGACTTTGTCCACCCTCGCATTTTACGCTTCGGCGATATTGAGAAATTAATTGCAATGAATTGTTGCGACGAAAAGTTGACAACGTTTAACTCAGAGCAGATAACAAATCAATTAAAAATCTTCATCCTTGAAATATTTTATGAAACTCAAAAGGTCTCTGCGAATTTTCCTGTAATTCAATTCAATCGTAAACTTTACAGTTTGTTTAGTCAACACTCCTTTCTCTAAAAACCGTTGCGATTACAGCTCTCGATCGTAAAAAAGAAGTTTGCAATAAAAATTATTGTCGTCTGAACTCGGCAAATCTTTTTCTTGAAAAATCCTTTCGAATCCTTTGCCGTTGGACAGTAAAAGGTTTAAAAAAGACAAGTTTTCTCAATGCTGTTGGCAAATTGAACGCAATAAAACAATTTCGCAAATTTTCCTTGAAAACGGCAAAATAGAAATTCCGTTTGAAAGTTTAAGGCTCAACCGTTGTTGAGTTAAAAAGAGTTTGAGTAATGCCTTGTCATCGAAATCATTAAAACTCAATGAACGTCGATGACTTACGCAATGTCGACTTGTCTGACAAGTCAATCGTTAACATTTCATTAGCAAAGTCAATTGGATTATGCGAGCTTAAGCATTGTGCAATCACTAAAATACTTTAAGCTCATTTCTGGTTCTCAAAACTCACAAATTTCAACAGAAAATTAAGTTGTCGGCTTTAAAAAAATATTTTTGTACAAACATGTCAATTTGTTTCACGCTCTTTGGTTCTTCAAACCATTGCCATTGATTCGTTTTGCTTCGAGGCATTTCTTCAGGTTCAGTAGCGGTATGTGGTTGATGCTCAGACCATCGCCACCACGAACGAAACATTTTTTGTTTCTTCACAGAAAGTCGAAGTTGTAAATGATTTTTGGAAGATCGAGAGAAGCTCCTGCTGTGCAAAGTCGATGTTTATGACAACAAATTCAAGCGTGAAGGAGCAAAATCAGGCGTTCATTTAAATCTTATTGAAATGCCTTTGAGCCGAGAAGTGACAACTTGATCAGACGATATTAAGAGCAAAGCAATTTACACCTTCGTCGGTCGACTCTTGTTAACGTCTCTGACGTCGCTTGGTAACCGAACAAATTATGTCTCGTTCACGAGGAAAACTATTTCAGTTTCCGTTTCGTGCTGAATATAAAATGCTTAATAATGTCGAATCATGCATAAAACAACAACGAGCGAGCTCCGTTTAAATAACGATGATAAAAGCCCAATTATTAAAGCGTTTTCCATCACTTTTCCGCTCATGAAACTTTCAATTCGAAGCCGTTCCGCTTGTGTGTTTGTGAAACGGAAGATTCTCTTCATTATCTCGTCGTTGGGAAACACGTCGTCGCCATAAATGTTTAACGTGAACTCCAACACAACGAACAAAGTGGAAAATTCGCACTTGTGTGCTTTCGCTCATGGAAAATCTCGTTGTGGAAATACCAGAAAATCGATTATCTTCTCATAAACGAATAAATGGAAATGGTTGAAGACATGATGATTCCAAATGCGACGAGCTCATTGGCTTCCTCTAACCTGAGAACAAAATTCCCTCTCTCGGTTCTCCGTGCCACGCCCAGAGAGAGAGAAAATCTTGCACAAATTTCACGCTTCAATAGCGAACAGTCGCAGTCAGAGTTTTGAAGATAAAGTTGAGGAAATCTTATCACTCAGAAAGTTAATTGTTCTTGAGTTTATCATAATTTCCTTGATGTTCTCCTTAGTCAGTCTCGACTTAGAAATATTTCAGTTGAAAACTCCCAGACAGATCCTTCGAAAACCATAAAAGAATGTTGTGCCGACGGGGTCAAGTAATTCGACCCGGAAAGAGAGACGAAGCCTCCTTGGTATCCGGAGATGTTGTGTAGCAATTTGTGAAACATGTGATTTGACGTCGAGTTGAAATTGGAACTTCCAGAAACGTTTAGAGATGATTTACGTCTGAGTTTAATCTTTAAATGTCCACTTGACGATTCGCCCGGATATTTGTCGTCTGCTGAAGACGTGACAAAGGCTTCTCCATCTGCATCAACTTCAAGCAAAACATTATGCAACCAACAACTCCAAGGCTGAGGCGGCAAGTCTTCAAAACCTTCCCGAAACAAACAAAACTCTCCAGCCGTGTTCTTCGTCTTTGATTCTTTGTTTGCCTCCTTCCACAGAGGATCTCACACAAAAATTTTCCTTCCAATTAGATCTCACAAATATTGAAGGAGTTTAATTTGTTGCTAATCACAAAACTCACTCGCACTTTAAATTTCAAGGGTTTCTGAACTCCAAACACCGAAGCGCTAGGTAATTGCTGCTTTCAAGATTGTTTAAGCTTTCAGTTAGTAGTCAATAAAATTCAAATGATCGGCAACTCATGAAAGAGCGCAATCTTCTCGTTCTCTCGGCATCTTCGTCTACTTTACAACGTCGCTGTAGATTTTAGCGAGAGCAGCCAACATCGAGTAATGAAGCTACCGGTTGATGATTGCTTTTATTGCAGTTCATCATCAAATGCCGCGGAAGAGATCGAAGAGGGAATTTGTTTAAAAGCAAATCATTATTCATCGCTTCTGTTTCTTTCGACGTTTAATTAAAAACTTGTGTTTTCCACTCTTGGCGAGCGCTGATAAAATCAAAAGACTTTTATGATTGTCCATCATAATGTGCTAATTGAATTTTGAAACTTGAATTTTTTTTATTACGAATCGATCTTTTTAGAATTTGAGAATGATTCACGTGATGATCGACTCAATTGAAGAAACAGGTTGAAGCTCAGTTGACGTTCATAATCTCTTGATCGTTATTAATTGAGGACACGAATAAACAAACACATGGTCGAATATTTAACAGAGATCGTCCTTGTTTCCTTTGCGTAAATAAATCTTCTGAACTTTAAATAATCTGCGGGGTGTCATAAAAAGATTGAATAAATATTTTGACTTCATCAACAGTTATTTACAACAGCTTTGCCTCGTTTCGCTTCTGCGAAGTGTTAAATGGGAGGGTGAACGAACGAAGGGTCTGAGCGATGTTCACTTTCATGTCTAGCATGGGATAATTGAGACAATCAAAATATTATTTCTCGCATCAGGAGCGATAAACTCGCTTTGATTTATCGGCTCGACTCGCCTTGACATCAGACGAATGAATTTTTCATGTAATCACATTCCGATCGAGATATCAGTTTAATTGTTGTTTATTGTGACTCTGCGAAAGCTTTATTGCCATGACACGAGCAATGATTTTACATGCATGATTGGCGAATTAAATGCTGTTCGGCTTGAATCGATTTATCGTCCGATTCGACCAGTAATTAAGTTCCGTTTATGGTCAGTTCTCAGTTATCACTGAGGGTTGCATGTGTCATTGCAGATTTTGTGTGGAAATATTTCGGAAATTTCGAATTTGATTCGGTCACTTTCCATGAACTTGAACCGCAGTTTGAAGTCTCTGTGATCATGAGAATCGTCGGATTGATAATTTCTCATAAAAACAAGAAAATTACGAACTGACTTTGAATTCATTTGTTGGCTGATCTGATAAAAACTTCATTTTATTTCTGCTCATCCATTCTCTTCTTTTATCTCCATGATGATCATTTATGAGAAGTGAAGGAAAGTTTTTGATTAAGCGAAGTTTCTTTCGATGGATTTCCATCAATTTATCAAGCTCTTCCCTCTTCGTCGATGAGTTTTCTCCATGACAACGAAGGAAATCCTGCAATCTCTCAAACCAAGAACGTAATTATTGGAAATCGTAAAAGAAATCTTTCGTTTCACGCAACACATCTCAATAAAACCATTAGCATGGCCACAATAAACTTTTTCAGTCTAAAAACATTATTTTTCCTAAGTCATTACTATTGCCTGTTAGATCATAAACGTTGCATCATTGCTTTGCGTTTTTAAAGCCGCAAATGGGAGAGAAATGTAAGTTACGTCGAGTTCAATATTTTGAAACTAAAAAAAAACTTTTCTTCTTTTTTTACGACGCAATTTTTAAATTTCCCTTCTCATCCCTAACGAGGGTTTTATTGCGGAACAACTCAAGGCGGAGATCTAAGCCAAATCTTTCGACTTAAACACTCAAACAAATATTTAAATTGTTTAATTCAAGTTCACGAGAAGAAACCAGAACACAATTTGATTACGAAAAGAAAAGAATGAAAGCATAAAATTCAATGTAAGCTCTTGCTCGGCAAAGCGCAATCATTTCCTCAGCAGCAGGATCTCATATTAAAAAGGTTAGCAATAAAATCTATTTTTTATGTTTTTCTTTCGACAAACGACAGCTTTTGCAGATTGGAACACGAATAAAAGTCATTACCCGACGAGCCATTCGTGCAGGAGGAAACGAAATGTGAGAGAGAGATAGCGACGACAAATTGATTTCCCTAAAGGATACAAAAATGAATAAAGAATGGATTTTTCATAGCGCAATGTTGTCGCTTCCTTCTTTCAATTGAAAGGAAATTTCATGCATAAAGCAAACTACAAAACTTCTCATGCATTCATAGAACTTCTAAATATTCATTGGTTGAGAGGGAGAAACACTTTCATCGTCTTTGATTCATCGGGATTCTCTCGAATGATTTTCTGTGATGATGGCAACCAAGCGAGGGGAGAATTGAACGGTAAAAATAGAAATCTCTCGACTCCCGAAGACATTTAAAGAAGAAAATGGCTTTGAGTGGAAGGAAAATTTGTCTGCAGTAAATCTTTTCTGTTGAAAAATGCAATGATAGGAAATAAATAAAAGTTCTAAAGAAAACACGAATAAATTATTTGGAGACTCAAACATTCTCAACCACAAATCAATTTAGCGTTGGCGACATCAATTATCGTTGAATTAAAATCTTTTGTGTGGAAATTGCGAGTGAAAATCTCTCGGCAATAAATCCAATGAATGTTTAAATGTGCAGCGACATGAGAATGACTTCGTCCACCCTCGCATTTCAAACGAAATTAATTGTCGTTCGACCGCTGTTTTGAAACTTCACACTCTCAATCGACAATCGAATTATCTGGAGAAAATATTTTGATGCAAACATGTCAATTTGTGGAAGCAGAGAACTCTTCATGCTCAGCGACGACTTAAAGCTTCACAATCATTTCGACAAGGCAACAAATCATTTCCCTCTGAGCTTCAGTAGCTCAATATGTGGTTTATGTCCGTCTTCGAATTCGCTTCATAGAAACGCGTCATAAAGTCGTGAAAGGAATTTTCAGAAGATCGAGAGAATGTCAAGCTGCGCAAAGTCGATGTTTGTTTATGACAACACATTGAACCATGAAGCCATTAGTGACAAAACGATCCTTTCCCTTCGTTTGTTGCTTTCGGTGTTTCACAATGTCGTAAAGCAAAACATCTTCTGGTTAAGTAAATAATCGCTTTAAACCGAAGAGAATTTCGCAGCAGAAGCTTTGTCTCTGGCTGCCAAATATTTCTTTGCACCTCATTTTCATGCTCTGGTGACGATTTGACATCTCAATCTTTCACGGAGGGAGCTCAGTTCAGAAGCAAAATCGTGGCAGGTACAAGCGAGAATAAAAATTCTGATTCTTTCATTTTGAAATGTGTTTGAGTTATTTTTATCTCTCTCGTCGTTCGTCGTCGTTCGTCTCCCCTCCTTCGAGATATCATGAAAAATCATTCACTCAATTATGTCGCTAACTAATGCTTTGTGGGATGTTTTAGTGGAAACTTAGCGAGTTTCAAGTTGTTAATGCATTTTAAATTGACATTAAACAATGAAATGGAACAATTTGTGGAGATGAATTATGTTCTGGGAAGTAATAACAACTTGGAACGGAAAGTGTCGTTTAATCAAATCCAGAAATCAATGTCGATGTTGACACGATGAGAAACTACAGGAGCAGCGCAATGCGGTTACCGCAAACAGTTCGAATCTTCCAGGAATGTTCTCACTAAAACGATGAGAGAGATCCTTGGGGCCAAGGAAGAAATATTTTCTGAAAAAGACCCGCAATCAAGTCGTATAAAGTAATAAAATCATTTCTTCAGAGAATGAGAAAGAAATCCTCGCATCAAGGTCATTATTGTGGGTGCCATAAAGAAACCACTTTGATCCGAGACTTCAATCGACGGTACAAATTCAATTTAGCTTCTGATTTCTTTCATTTCCATTATCGTGCCCCTAAAATATCTTTCAATACAATTCACACCATTCGCTCGTCTTTCTTTTGAACTGAATGCGAGTTGCTTAGTGGATCGAATACGTGTGACTCGCTTGGTGGGCCTTACGCCCGCGTTATGAATAATTTTTCATTCATTTTCGAAGTCATAAACTCGGAAATTATTTTCCTCGTCTCGACGATTCATTCATGAAAAAAAAAAGAATTTATTTGTAAAACACACAAGAGGCACAATAATGATTCCTGAGCTGTTCTCCCTTCTCGTTCATGTGAAGAATTATGACGAATGACGATTGAGAGTCTTAGATTTACATAAAAGAAATCCCAATCATCAAGAGATGAGTCAAATTTATTCATCAGCAGATCTTTAATAATGGTTTTGTCTTTGAAAGCTCCGCTTTAATCTTTTCGCCTTCGCGAGGTGTAAAAACCGAAAGAGACTTTAACAATGGCGCTTTATTCATGTGAAATCATTGAGTTTTACGAGTTATTTGCTAAAATTATTACGACAGCAACAAAAAGTCGTGAAAGTCGATGCTGATGAAACATCAAGAGAAGAGCGAATGCGTCGAGAAACTTCCTGCCTGCGTAACTGATAATAATTTTTCATGATTAAATCATAAACGAGCGAGAGCTTGATGTCTCATGAGAGTTCACAAGCGAGCGAACATAAAATCCCTTTTTCAAGTTTTTTTCTTTTACCTTCGAAGCGTTAAGCAAAATTCATAATCCCCTTTGCATTGTTATCGCCTCCTTTGAACTAATTTAATTTTCTACCAGAAAATAATGAAGACGATGAGGAGAGAAGCGAGAGCGAGGATCTGGTTACGGGAAAGGAAATTGCGCAAATAAAGTGAAGAAAATTATTACACAAATTAAAATTAATAATGTTTCGTTGCTTCGCTCTTTTCCTTGACTCTCGACGAAGAAAAGGTGGAAATTTAATCAAACTCGGGTGATGCATTGAAGATTTTCCGATGGTGAGCTCTGGGATTATCATGGATCCAATCATTGGCGTTCATTGAACGGAAGAGAAAGATTTTTCAATTTATTATTCATGAAGCGACCGATGAGGATGATTTTTCTTGTAAAAAAGTTTTTGCTTTATTTGATAAAATATGCGTTCACGTTGCTTAACAGGAAAGTTAGACTTTCTCGTAGATTTGATAAAGATATTTGATTCCGTTTTCTTCTTGAACTTCGCTCGGCATGTCGACGTCGTCATTTGGAATGAGTTTGAATCCGTCGGGAATGTTTGGGAAGAAAGCGTCGCAATCGAATGTCGCCATGATTTTCGTGAAGTAGACGCGATGACATTGAGGAGATTCCATTGCTTCCTTGTAAACGGAATGACCTCCAACGATCCAGACGTTCTCGATCTGCTGTTTAATCTCTGGCTCGCTAATCTTTTGAAGAGCTTCGCTCATGCTTTTAGCGACGATGACATCTAATGGAAACTCGTACTTCTCTGGTTCACTTGTGAGAACGATGTTGAGTCGTTCGGGAAGTGGTCGCTTGCTCTCAGGAACTCCGAAATACGTTTTCCTTCCCATGATCACAACATTCTTCTTCGTTGGGTCGGTAAGCTTTTTCGTTTGTCGAGAGAAATGCTTCAGTTCATTCCTAAAATATAAACAATTAATAAAAGAAACTTCTTGTAGAAGTTTTCTACTTACTTGAGCTTCCAAGGAAGATCTCCTTGCTTCCCGATTCCTAAGTTCTCGCAAGCCGCTACAATTAAATTCAATTTAAACGTTTTCATCGCTCTAATCTCTTGACTTCCTTCTTATGATTGAAGACAGTTGTAAACGAATCGACTTCAAATGATAAGAGACTTATAAAATAAGAAACAATAAAAGTAATCAGAAGATTCGTTAGAGAGATGATTCAAGAGATTGAGCATTTGGGACATTATTGAAGGGCTTTTCTCCGGTGGAAATGTTTTTCATTAATTAAGAGACTTAAGCTGATTAGAGAGGAATTTAATTACATAATTCTTGAGTTACTTTATGATAAGTTAACTCACTGAAGTTTTAGAGCTTTCCCTGTTTATGTTAAACAACATTTCTCACTTCCTTCGCATGAAAGCCCTAAAAACATAAACACAGATCATTCAATAAAAAAATGCGTCGTTCAATGAAAGAATCTTAGTTTGTGCCCTGCTTTATATTAGAATTCTCTTTTACAAAAGCATGTTAGTTAAAGTATGAATCAAACTTGGTGAAATAAGAAGACTTCTATTTGCGTAATTGATTACAAAGCAAGGTAGATACTGTCACCAGCTAGAGCGACTTCAAAGCATCAACAATATCCTTTGCGTTAAAGGATATTTCCCAAGTAAATTTGAATCCTTCTCGAGTGAAGAAAATTAAATTTCTAAAATGGCTTTTTCTTCGATTTAACCTGCAAAGCGTAAGATTGATCGTCACGTAATCGCGCTAATTAAAATCGCAAAGCCCGAATCCACAAAAGGCCGGGTTCCTCGAAAGCTCAAGCTCAATCAAAACAGAATTATCTCACTTCTCTGGATTTAATTTCAAACAGAAATGAAAAATCAATAATTACTAGAATTTAATTTGGTCTCTTTGGAGAATCTTGTGGGTGGATGATTTTTCATTGTCGTCTCATTTTCTTCGCTTGTGTCACACGGATTATGATTGTTTATTGACATTTTGCTTTGTTTTTGTAGGGAAAAAATCTGATTAAATGCATTAAGCTGAATTAAAGCGAAAATTGTACAATGGAAGTTCAATCGCCTCAGAGTGTGCAAATCAATTTCAACAACAAAATCATTACGTTGCATAACGTAACGATCGTCAAAAACCCGAAGATCATCACCATCGATGCAACTCAATATTCGAATTTCTTGAAGAACTCGCCAGTGAAGTTAAACAATGCAGCAGCGACGGCGACGCCAGTGAAGCTTCAAATACAGCAAGCGAGCAAGTCTCCAGCGAATCAACAGAATGTCACGTTCAAGACGAATCCAATTGTGCTTAATCAGACTCCAGTTATCAAGCAAATGTCTCAGAAACTCTCACCAGCGCAAGTCATTCGAGCGATCCAACCGAACAATGGAGTTTTACAATTTAAGACATCGCCAAAAATTGTTGTGTCAACAGCATCAGCTGTGAACTCTTTTAGGCTTCAGACGTTTCCGATTAAGACTCAACAAACTGTCATCATCAGCCCACCGAAGGTCAACAACTTTACTCCAATGAAATTTCAAATTAAATCTCAAGAAGCTCAAATTTCGACCGCGAACATAATTTCAAAGGTTCCAACTATTCCGACAACACCAACAACGATTTTACAGTCAAGCGCATGTCAACCTGAGGCAAAGAAATTAACTGCAGCTCCCACGAAAGTTATCATATCACCTCCTAACAAAAACAAGGTCAGTCCTTGTGTAAATACACCGCCAGAAGCGAAGCGAGCATGTGTAAAGATCGGATTTCCTTGTTTCTGTTGCGACAAAGTCTTCGAGGATTCCACAATTTTGGTTCAGCATTTGCGTCTTAAATATCCTGAAGCAAGACGACCCAGTAAAGAGTTCAAATATCCATGTTTCTGCTGTGATGAATCATTTGATGATTCTACAGTTCTTGTAGCTCACTTGAAACAAAATCACGCAGAATCTGTAGCATCACCGGTTAAAACAAAGCCAGAAACAATTGCACCAGTTAAAACAAAGATTGTTGAGAAACAAGTGAAGATTAAACCTGAACCAGTAAAGAAGACATCAGCTGTTTCAGTTATCACATCAACTCCAGTTAAGATGGACACTCCAAGCATTAGGAAAGAGATTCCTAAGACAAACGAAGCTCCAAGTGAAGAGTCAGACGCTGGCGACGATGATGAAAGCGAAGTTAATGATCTCATAATGGATTTAGAGGATACACAAGACACTGAGATGTCGCGGAGCGAGACTCCTGAATCTCCTGAGTTCGAAGAACATGTTCCCACCGAGAAAACTTCAGAGAAGTCTGAATCATCGTTTGATGGCGATTTCGATTACGAGAACTATGAGTACTCAAGCATAATGGAACCAATCTGTGAACTCAGCTGCGAAGACGATTCTGGAGATGAAATTCAAAATGAAAACGAAGCAATGAGACTTTATCGTGAAGCAATGGAAGTTAATTATCAACAGAACGGAATCAAGAAACGTGGGCGACGAAAACAGAAGAAAATGAAACCTTTGTTATTAAATACTTCGTTGAATGGAATTCTCGCTGGTCTTCTAGAAAACTCAATAAAAGTTCCGCCGGGTCCTGGACGTGGTCGCAGGAAAGAAATCAACGAGCAGGAACTAGAAATGGATCGGAGCAATGGAATGTGTCTCTTCAGCTGTAACAAATGTGATGAATCTTTCAAATATGCTGGTGACCTTGCAAAACATGTTCGTTCGCATACAATCAGCTCTCCATATCAATGCTCCATCTGCCAACGGAAATTCACACACATCGGAAGTCTCAACACTCATCTCAGAATTCACAGTGGCGAGCGTCCTTATAAAGTAAGTTTTTTATTTCAAAATTTCTTTGTCAACTCTCTAAACTTTTTATTCTTTTTAGTGCAACCAATGCGACAAGAGTTTCACGCAATCAAACTCTTTGATGGTCCACGTCAAATCACATCTCTCTAACAAGCCCTTCCAATGTCATCAATGCAACAAAGGCTTCCTAAACGCATCGAGTTTAGCGCAACACACAAAAACTCACACAGGGCCGACGACAGTAACTTGTCCGATCGATAGTTGTGGCAAGGACTTCCGTGATAAGAATTTGTTAGAAGAGCACATGCAAATACATCGACAGTCGATGCTCTATCAATGCTCGCTATGCTCAGAAAAGTTTGAACAAAGCTGCTTACTCGTGCAGCATGTTAAATCGCACATTGGCGATAAGCCATTCCAGGTAAAATTTATTGCTTTCCATTCATTGCGAAATGTTTAATTCTCTTTATCGTTTTAGTGCAATCAATGCGGCAAATGCTTTACTCAACCTGGTAGCTTGAATACTCATCTAAGAATCCACACTGGAGAAAAACCATTCGAGTGTAACATCTGTGGAAAGAAATTTACGCAAGCGTCAAGCTTAAGTGTTCATATGAAGGTGAGAAACTCAAACTTCTTTGCTTTACAAGAATTGTTTTAACTGTTTCTTATAATTTCAAGGTACACGGTGAGAAAGAATTCAAATGCGTCATGGAGAACTGTAAAAAATCTTACAGCCAAGAAGCTTATTTGAAGAAGCATATGTTGAAGCATATCGAAGCCACATTGAACGACGAGAACAACCAAATGTCACAGGAATGAACTATTCAAGGATCTCAATAACTAACTTCCAAAACAATTTGAAGGCTAAACATGGAAAATGCTTTGAAGCAGAGAATCAGTATTCATAGGTTGTAATTAGATTGGCTACAAAAAAACTTCTCGAAAAACTACTTACGACGAAAAGAAATGCTCAAGATACGAGACGTTGTATCAAAACTAATTTAGATAAATGTAATTCTTGTCGCCAGTGTTCACAGAAACTCTAAATTTTGAGAGCTGTAATTGAATAATTTCTTAGACATCCGTTACTTTAATTCGAGTTTGCTTTTGTTGAGCTGTTTGTGACTTTAAGCTTTTAATTTCCTTTTTAATATTTTATAATTCAAGGCGATTCTTCCTTTTGAACAGAAATTTAAAGCAGCAGGTTGAATAAAAAAAAAGATTGTACTTAAAACTGAGTTTTAAAAAAGTAATTGCAAACAAAGCTTTCAGATGCTCGATTCTCACAGAATGATTATTGGTCTCGAGTGTGCAACTAAAGCTTAAAACTTTTTTTTTGCTTCGACAAACAAAGGATCAAAGCTTTTGTTTAGTTCTCTTTGAATAGTCCGGAAGCAAAGGAAGACAAGCGATGATTTCTTCAAGACAAAGATTTAATGGAAAGATTCATCCGAGGACGTTTCTTTCTGTTAATGAAGCGAGGTCAGGAAATCAAGAAGGGAACGACAAAGCGAGGCAAACTGATGACACTTTTCATTCCGCAATTGCGCCTGTGGCAGCTTTCGTACAATTTATCGCTTTGATGCCAGTTTTCGGGATTTCCCTCAAACATCCGAATCTTCTCGCCTTCAAATGGAAATCGTTTCGAGTGTTTTATACCCTCGCTCACATAACTTACGGAGTTTTTCTTTCGAGCTTTATGTTCATGCACATCTCGGAAGAAGGAATTTCAGCAAAAAATATTGGTGAACGAGTGACGAATAATTTATGATAATTTCAATTTAATTTTGTCTTTTCAGTTGGTTTTGTGTTTTTCTCGTACACGACAGTCTGCGCTATTGTGTTTCTTTTCATCGCGATGCAGTGGCCGAAGTTGATGAGGATTTGGACGGAAAAGGAAGATCGATTCATTCGCTTTCCTTACAAACCTTTCGGGACAAGACTTTCAGTTAAAATCAGAGTCACTGCTGTTGTCGTATTTTTTCTAGCTTCAGCGGAGCATGCTCTCTTCATGGGCAACAACATTTATAATTACAACGCACACGCCAGTCATTGCAATTGGACAATTGCGAAACCAGCAAATTATTTTCTTCAGCATCAATTTTGGTTTATCTTCAGCAAAATTAAATTCTTTCTCCCTCTTGGAATATTTGTTGAGATGATGAACATTTCTTTTACTTTCGGTTGGAATTGTATGGAACTTTTCGTTATGATGGTCAGCTTTGGACTGTGGACTCGCTTCTGGCAGATCAACCAACGACTTGATTTAATCAAAGGAAAAGTAAATCGACGAATTGAGAAAATTAATTTGTTATTGATTCGAATTTTCATAACAGATTGTTCCGGAGAAACTTTGGATCGAGATAAGAACGGATTACGTGATACTTTGTGAACTAATGGAAAAAGTTGATTACGAGTTGCGGTATTTGATTCTGCTGTCGAACCTGAACAATCTTTACTTCATTTGTTTCCAAATTTTAAATATTCATGAGTAGAACGTTGCGAATATGTTTCGTGAATATTTTATTACAAATCATTTACTTTCAGTTCCCTTCCTTACACAATCAATTACGTTTACTTCTGGTATTCGTTGATTTATCTCTTCGGTCGAACATTAACCGCTCAATATCTGGCCGCGATGATTCATGAGGCGTCTAATTACCCTTTGTCCGTTCTCAACTCTGTTCCGTACGAAGGCTGGTGCATTGAGGTTCAACGATTCATTGATCAGATAAGGAATCAAACGATGGCTTTCTCTGGACATAAATTCTTCTTTATTACGAGGAAAATGATTTCTGCTGTGAGGTCTTAACATTCTACCGATTTTCCGTTAAATATTCTTTTTTGTAGATGCTGGCAACAATTATCACTTACGAACTCGTTCTAATGCAGTTCGATAATGATCCGGATGAACAAGTCGACAAAGCTTTGAATGAAGATGATTGCTTTATTATAACAAATGAATTTGAATAAAGATTTACCTTGACATGTATGCTCTGTATCTCTTTCTTTAATAATGCTCAATTTTTTTTACAGGCTCCAATACAGTTTGTTAAAAATTCTTAATGAAATCTACGATGACTATTCAAGATACTTGCAACAATTTTAAACTCGTCCTTATGGAGCTAATCTCAAGCTCATCACCTCAAGTAAAGATATGAATTTGAAACAAGATCGACTTGTATTGAAAAACTATCTGTCTCTCTTATTTTTCGTCTCTTTCTTTGATCAAAACAAAAAGCTTAGTCATCGCGCGGCATAAAAATTATTATTATTCATTTGACAATTTTTTAAAATAAATTAAGAATATGAGTGACATGAAAGCTTATCAACGAACCGAGTTCTGTTATGATGAAGGAGAGATCCTGGAGGAATCTAGATTTTTGTGGGAAATTAAAAAGTTTAAAATTTCACCAGAGCAATTGAACTCTAAAAAGATTAGATTGACTTTCATCGATGCCGAGTGGTAAGAATATTTATTTCCTTAAATATTGAAATTACTAATTGATATTACGATGTTTGTAGGTGGATTTCAGTTGGAAAATGTATATACAATCAAAGTTTTAAGTTTCCGCTTGAATTTCACATTGCACTAAATCAATGCGTGGATCTTAAAAACATAACATTTTCTTATGAAGCTACTATCCCTGGGTCACAAAAAAATGTAATATCTGGTTTGGTAGGAATAACAAGCAATACGAACATATTTAATTCAAAAACAGAAGTTAGTCTTTTCGGAGAAATAAATGACCTCTCGATCGACATTAAATTGATCATCAAAAAAATAAAAGGCTCGGTCCTGAAAAGCAACTTTTTTCATCCAGCAAAAGATGTCAGAAACGTCATCGGCACTTTATCTAAAATGCTTGAAGATTCTACTTTATCTGACTTCAAATTTATTGTAAAAGAAAAAGAGTTCAAGGTTCACAAGAATCTCCTCGCCGCTTCAAGTCCTGTGTTCGCTCGTCTCTTCACTTCAAATATGCAAGAAGCTAATGACAACGTTTGCAAACTCGATAAGATTGAGCCAGAAATATTTGAAAATCTTTTGGAGTTCGTCTACCGTGGAAAATTGCCTGAAAATCTCTCAGAAACCGCACAAGATTTGTACGAAGCTGCTGATTACTACGACTTAACGCTATTAAAAGACTTATGTGCCAAAGTTATGTTATCACAACTGTCAAGAGAAAATGCGGTTGACTTGTATTGCTGGGCTTACATGTACGACAGTTTGGGACAATTAAAAATAGATTCTTGGGATATTGTCAAGCGGTAAGCTTTAACAAGTATAAAGATCAAATTTAATAAATTTTATTTCCCTCTTGTAGTGACGTGTTGAAAATCTACTACCGCATTAAGGAGGAACCATTAACACCAGAATCTTTGAAAAAGCTCATTGAACACAAGCAATCTGAGCAAGAATTCTTGGAAAACCTCAAGGAAGTGGCGGAGCCAAAAACGGAACAATAGTTTTCGACCAATGGATTATCAAAAAATTCAATCGCTTTTTAACTTGATCATTGAAATCTTTATTAAAATTTAAAGATAAATTTCATAAAATTGAAAATATTTTAAACATAAAGTTCTCTGACCCAGAATCATAAGTACTCATGGAATACTTTATTTTTACAAATGAATTTAAATAAAGATTGGCTTAGCCAGGTCTCTTAAACGAAAACACTACGCGTAATCATAGCTGTTTATCTCGGGCGCCAACAGAATAATTTTCATAGATTTATCAATTTAACAAAATTCTCGCTTCTTCAGGTCCTGTGTTCGCTGGTCTCTTCACTTCAAATATGCAAGAAGCTAATGACAACGTTTGCAAAGTCGACAATATTGAGCCAGAAATATTTGAAAGTCTCTTGGAATTCGTCTATCGAGAAAAATTGCCAGATATCTTCTCAGAAATTGCACAAGGCATTTACGAAGCTGCTGATTACTATGATTTATCTCGATTGAAAGACGTCTCTGCAAAAAAAGTTCTATCGCAGTTGTCAAAATAAAATGCATTTGACTTCGTTGCTGGGCTTAGATGGACCTAATATTAATAGATGAATAATTAAGTGACAAATTGCCAATACGGAATTAAAGACTTATTTTTATTAAAATATAATATATATGATATATACATAATAAAATGCGATAATAAAATATAAATATAATATATGTATATATAAATAATCAGGGATTTCTTGGTTCATGCTCGTGATCAGGTAGAAATTGTTGTAGCTAAGTAATAAAAGTTTAACTAAATGCTAATATATTTATTTTCAAAGCTCTTGTCCGAGTTTTAACATTTCTATATATGCTCGACGAGCATCAATTAATTTTTCAAAGTTCAAGTTTCCCAGGCGTTTGTATCGTCAATTTGTTCGCCAATAACTTTCTCGTAAAACGATTTCATGGCTTCCACTTTGAATTTGTCAGCAACTTCAAAGTTTTCCTTTGCGTTTCCATCTTCCGAGATCTCATTCGTGTAAATGAATTTGAGCAAAGCTTCAACGGAATTTGCACTGAAGTCTGGAATTTTGATTTCCGCCGCTTCGCTGTGATCTTCTAAGATTTTTAAGAAAATTCCATTTTTCATTTCCAAAATGGTTTTGTGAACTTTGAACTTCTTTTCACCGGCGATGATGATGAGGTCAGAAAAAATCCCGGAAATCCACATTTTTTTGAATAGTGAATTAGAATCCAGGGGATCAGGAACAACAGTTGGTTGAGCTGGTTTTTTGCATTTCTCGTCGATAAACTTCATCAACTCTTCAAGTGATCCTAAAGAATCTGGATCTCTTGGCCAGAAGCAAGCATCAATGCTTTTGTTGTTTCGAAGGTCCAATTTAACATTTTCTCTTCCAAGCAAAGGTTTTAAAAGATTTGATGATGCGAATTCGATTTTGTTGAAGGCAAAAGAAACTCTTCGTAAGTTTGGCATTTCGCTGAACAAATCGTCGGGCAATGAAGTCAATTCACAACTTTCAATTTGAAGAGAAACAAGTCCCTCGAGTCCTTTCAAATCATTTTTCGAAATTTCTTTGATGTCACCGCCAGATATATCCAAATGAGTGAGATTAGGGAAATGCTTTTCGAGACCTCGAGGAAAATAATTCACATTTGTATATGCGAACCAAACTTGTTTGACGTCATTGTGACTTCTTCCTCCTTTGTGATCCCCTTTAATTTCGTTAATCATATGATCCTTCTCAGTTATGTTTGCTACTACTGAGCACGTGTAGCGATTTTTCGAATAGTAAAACTGACAATTGATCTCCATGTTAATCTGAATTTAATTCTTTCTTGTCACGAGAACCTTCAACTTTGAAATTCCGCTAAGAACTGAAGAAAAATATTTTGTTGAATGTTATTTAGTGCTAAATGCGATTCGCTCTTATGTTTCTGGCTTTCGGGATCCTTTCGTTATCGTCAGCAGGTAGAAAGGTTGATTTAGATTTCGAATGCGTTTTCCGTTTCAGTTTCAGGCTGAAACTTTCAGCTCATTATCGAAGAAGGTAAAATATTCAAGCAAAATTTTCGAACTTCTCTCCCAATTTCCGCTGTGACTTGTTCACATAAAGTGTTCAGCATGTTGAATCGAGTGCATGAATCTTCATAGCAACAAAACTGATGAGAAATATTTTTAATTGAATGTAACAATCATCGTAGAGAAAGAGCTTTACAGTCTTGAAATCCTTTTCTTTCCGTCGCGTATTTTTGTCGGAGACAAACTTTTCAGACAGAAACAGGAACCGTTCGACTAGGTCTAGGTCGAAGAAAACCTCTTCGTTTTTGAAATAATCCGCAACACGATTAAAATATTTTACAATTTTCATCTTTCCCGTTGTAAGTCGCGAATCGAACTGATTTACATCGGAAAATTCATTTTCCTTCACGAACTTTTTGCCGCTGAGTTGTTTGCCTCAATTAAAAAGTTGAACTAGAAGCTACAAGTGTATTTATTATTCCACGAATGCATTTGTCGATGAATTTGTCATTTACTCCTGCAGTGAATGGCAACACGTCATAGGGAAACCTTTTCATGAAATAATTAACGACTTGCTATTGATTTTACATTCAGTTTGAAGATAATTAAAAATTCTTAGCTTTGTGAGAAACAAAATCTTTGACACAATCTTTGCCCAGTTGAAATCTGAACAATATTTAATCACATTCCGATTGCGTGTAAACTTTTATTTTTTTAAACTGCAAGACCTGTATCATTGCAAAATTTTACCAACGTATCTTTCGTCGCTAAGTTGTTCGGTATCAACTCATCGTTTATTAACATGCGTTTAGTAACAACTGCTTTCGTTCCCAGATTGCATTCGTCGATGACAATTATTTCCTTCACGAACGACAATAAATTAATTGGCCACGTCATAACAAAGCTATCCCTTGAATTAATTACAGACTCGCTATTGATTTTGCGTAGCAGATAATGAAATATCAATTAGAAAAGTCATTTTTGTTCGGAACAAAGAATGATTGTCGCTCTTACCAAATATTTCTGGAATCTTAAGCCACGAAAAAATCTTTTAAGAAAAATAAGAGTGCTAGAGCCAAAATTATGAGAAATTTAATTTTGTCTTGAATTAATAATTAACAGAGATAAAAATTTATTTTTCTTATTTTTCAAAGACTTTTCAACATTTAATGTTTTTCGAGGCTTTTTCTCTTCTCATAATAGATGCTATCACTACTTTTATATTATTATTTTGCATCATTTCTTATTGTGAGTTGTGTGACTGTATTTCATTTCGTTTACGCTGATAAGTTAACTGATCGCATGAACATGATGTACGAGTAAGCAAATTCCACAATCTGTGAAATATTTTTTAGTAAATCTTTAATTTCTTCAAAGTTTTTACCTTTTGGAAAGTTTCCATGTTGACCTCGTGAAATATTCCGTTGTATCCTCGGATGTTCTGCGACATCATCAACAATATCTGCAAACTTCTCCTGTCGGTGGGTGCAAACTTGTACCACTTGACGTCATAAATGGCAGCAGTGAGAGCGTCGATTCTGATGATTACTCGATTTCCCAGCCAGCAAACAATGAAAGCTTGCGCGAATAGAACACAAATCATTGTGAAAGTTGTGACATTGCCGGGAGGATCAAACAGAATGGCATAGAAGCTTGTGCACAGACTTATCGACAGAGTGGAAATCTCAGCGAAGAAAAAACACTTCAGAAGCCTTTGAGTCTCATTCAAGTAGCCAAGAGCTCCATAACTTCGTTTCACAACAGATTTGATTAACTCAGATGCGTCGCCCTCACTTTCATTGTCATTCCAATCGGTCAAAAGCAAGATTGTCTGATCGATCTCCCAGCACGAATGATTCATCAGAAGAAACATCAGAGGAAAAAACGTTAAGTAACCCAACGCATTGAACAGCGTCGAAGTCACTTGAAAAATGTAGTTAATCGTCCACTCGATTTTAGCAGATTCCAGTGTCAAAAATGTTAGGCGAAAGTTGAAGGGCAGATTAAATTCATTCACTTTGAAGAAGAAAACGCAGACCGCCATGCTAAAGGCTAGAACAGCGGCTGGGATAACCATAAGTGAAATTCCAATGAATTCTTCCTTGCAATGCTTGAATGTGAGTTCGTCTTTTTTTGCTTTTCTGTGAATAAATATTTTTTATAATAGAAATTCAAGGATATTTTCTGCTCACTTTTCCATTATTATTCGCTGTACCAACTGTGAGATGTCGTTGAAAACCAAAGCGATGTAAATTAAATAAAAAGCAAATCTGAGCAAACCCGCTGGAAAAATATTTTTGAGAACATATCAAATTGAAATTTAATTGAAATTTTACTGAAGAGTCCAACATTTTCCGATAAGCTTGTGAAGCTTAATGACTGAAATTCGTTAACCGTGTACCAAAGCATGGAAACACCAAGTCCCGTCGAGCTTGCAAGCATAGCAACGAAACTGATGAGAAATATTTTCAATTGTATGTAATGATCATCAAAGAGAAAGAGCTTTACAGTCTTGAAATCCTTTTTCTTCCGTCGCGGAATTTTGTCGGAGACAAAGTCTCCAGACTTAGCAACAGAAACCGTGACACTAGATAGAAGAAAACCTCTTTGTTCTTGAAATAATCCACAACACGATTAAAATATTTTACAATTTTCATCTTTCCCGTTGTAAGTCGCGAATCGAACTGATTTACATCGGAAAATTCATTTTCCTTCACGAAGTTTTTGCCGTTGAGTCAATTAAAAAGTTGAACTAGAAGCTACAAGTGTATTTCATATTCCACGAATGCATTTGTCGATGAACTTGTCATTTTCCCCTGCAGTGAATGGCAACACGTCATAGGGAAACTCTTTCATGAAATAATTAACGACTCGCTATTGATTTTACATTCAATACAACCTTTGCCCAGTTGAAATCTGAACAATATTTAATCAAGATCAGTGAAAGAATCTTCAAATTTAAAGGCGAAAGAAACTGTTTATTAAAGAAATTTATTTATTTAAATGTTTATTTGCTTCAATCAAAATTTATTTTTTTGTTAGAAATTTTACTTTTGTCAAAATTTCTTCGAAACCTCTTCGATGATCCAACAATTTTTTCAAGTTCTCAGGATCCTCCATGAGTTCGTCAGGCAATTTCTCTGGAATTTTCTTCACAATCAGACGAAAAGCTTTTTTCTTGATAAGTTGAGATGACAAACGGTGAGCGAACAAGAAAGTTTCCCATGCATTCGCTTCGTCAATTTGATCGCAGATAATTTTCTCATAAAACGATTTCATTTCTTCGATTTTAAAATTGTTGGCAATATCAAAGTTTTCCTTTGCACTTCCATCTTCTGAGATCTCATTCGTGTAAATGAATTTAAGTAAAGCTTCAACAACCTCCGAACTAAAGTCTTGAATTTTTATTTCCGTTGCCTCGCTTTGATCTTCAAATATTTGGGCGAACACTTCGCTTCGAATTCCCAAAATATTCCTGTGAACTCTGAACTTCTTGTCGCCAGCGATCATCGCGATATCAGAGAACCTTCCTGTAAGCCACATTTCATAGAGTTTTGGAATTAAACTGGCAGGATCAGGAAATACAACTGATGACAGTATTGGTTTGATGCACTTCTCGTCGATCAACTTCATGAGCTTTTCAAGTGATTCTAATGAACGATTTCTTCCTGGCCAGAATAAAGCGTCAATGCTTTTGTTCATTTGAAGGTTCACTGTGACATTTTCTCGTCCAAGCAAAAACTTTAAAAGTTTTGAAGAAGCGAACTCGATTTTGTTGCCATAGAATGAAATCTCTCGTAAGTTTGGCATATCAGTGAACAAATCGTTGGGCAATAAAGTCAATTCACAACCTTCAATTGAAAGACAAACAAGTCCCCCGAGTCCTATCAAATCTTTTCTTGAAATTTCTTTGAGAGTGCTTCCAATAATATTCAAGTGAGTGAGATTAGGAAAATGCTTTTGTAGATCTCGAGGAAAATAATCGACAATTGTTCACCAGAAATCAACGCGTTGAACGTTATTGTGATTTTTTCCTGGTTGATGATCTCCTTTAAATTCTTCAATTACATGATCCTTCACAGTTATTTTTACTTCTTCTATAAAACACGTAACTGTAATTAAATGCAAATTCACAAATAATTGATCTCCATATCGACTTTTTTTTCGTTTGAGAACTTTTTCTTTGAATTGTGAAATTAAACTGAAGAAAATATTTTTTCAATGCATTCGATGCCAAATGCACAATTCATCTTGTTTAGTTTCGTTTAGATAGTGATTTCTTGTCTTCATACGACGAAGCTGTAAGACGAAATAAAACAAATTGTTGTCTTTTGCTAATTAATCAAAATTTGTTAAAACGTTCAATTATTTATAAATGCTTTTAAGTAAAACTTTATTGTTTGCCTTTCAAAAGTTCATCCAAAACTCGACGAGCATCGTCATAGACATTTTGAGCATCAATAAGCTTCTTCAATTTCGCTGGATCTTCCATGAGTTCGTCCCGCAGATTCTGTTGAAATTTACGAGCAATTTGTTGAAATGCTTTCTCTTTGATTTGTTGTGATGAGAATCGATGAGCGAACAAGAAAGTTTCCCAGGAATTAGCTTCGTTAATTTGTTTGCAGATAATTTTCTCGTAAAACGATTTCATTGCGGTGTCTTTAAAATATTCAGCAATTTTGAGGTTTTCCTTTGCGTCTCCATCTTCCGAAATCTCATTCGTGTAAATAAATTTGAATAAAGCTTCAACAGCCTTCGAGCTAAAGTCTGGAATTTTGATTTCAGTCGCCTCGCTTTGGTCTTCAAAGATTTGAGCAAACATTTCGTTATTCATTCCTAAAATGTTTTTGTGAACTTTAAACTTCTTGTCGCCAGCGATGATCGTGAGATCAGTGAATTTTCCGGAAAGCCACATTTCTTTGAGTTTCGGATTGAAATCCACGGGATTAGAATCTTTAGACAGAGCAGTCTTGACATGTTCATGATGAATTACTGATGAAGCAGGTTTCATGCATTTCTCGTCAATTAACTTCATCAGATCTTCAAGTGATTCTGTTGAAGCTTCGTCTCCTGGCCAGAAGCAAGCGTCAATGGTTTTGTTTTTCTCAAAGTTCACTCTAACATTTTCTCTTCCAAGTAAAGGTTTTAAAACTTCTGAAGATGCAAACTCGATTTTGTTGCTGAAAAATGAAACTTCTCGTAAGTTTGGCATTTCTGTGAACAAATCGTCCGGCAATGATGTCAATTGACAATTTTCAATTTTAAGACACACAAGTCTTTCGAGTCCTTTCAAATCATTTCTTGAAATCTTTTTGAGGCCGCAGCCAATTATACGCAAGTGAGTGAGATCAGGAAAATGCTTCTCGAGACCTCGTGGAAAATATTTCACATTTGTTTTCCAGAACAAAACTTTTCGGACGTCTTTGTGACTTTTTCCTTCATTGTGATCTCCTTTAAATTCTTTAATCACTTGATCCTTCTCAGTTATATTTGCTTCATCAATTAGACATCCGTACCCATTCGCCGAATAGCAAAAGCTACATTTAAACTCCATTTCGATCTTTTTTTTCGCTCTTGAGAACCTTTAACTTTGAAATTCTGTGAAGAACTGAAGAAAATATTATTTCGTCGATGCATTCGAGTGCCAAATGCGATTCGCTTTTGTAGTTGTAGTTGTGGGTGCAGTGATCGGTAAGTGATCCTTCTGATCAGGTAAAAGAAGAAAAAAGGAGTGAAACAAATTCTAAGCAATAAAACTTTATTAAAATGTTCATTTATTATTTTATAAAATAATTTCTTTGTGATGCTCAATTTCTTCTAAAACTCGACGAGCGTCCGATAATTTCCTAAAGATTTCTGGGTTTTCCGAAAATTCGTCTGGCATTTTCTCTGGATTTTTCTTGACAATTTGATGAAATGATTTTTCCTTTAATTGTTGAGATAAGAAAAATATTCAAAAGGATAAGTTTTGATGCACTTTTCGTCAATCAACTTCATCAGCTCTTCAAGTGAATTTAATGAACGGGTCCAACCTGGCCAGAAGGAAGCATTAATAAACCCGTTTCTATTAAGATTCACTCTAACGCTTTCTCTTCCAAGCAAAGGTTTTAAAAGCTCCGACGATGCGAATTCAATTTCGTTGCCGTAAAATGAAATTTCTTTTAAATTTGGCATATCCTTGAATAAATCGTCCGGCAATGACATCAGTTGACAATTTTCAATTTTAAGACAAACAAGTCCTTCAAGTCCTTTCAAATCCTTTCTTGAAATTTCCTTCAGAGAACTGCCATTTATAAACAAATGAGTTAGATCAGGAAAATGCTTCTCGAGACCTCGTGGAAAATACTTTACAGTTGCTTTCTCGAAGTGAATGAATTGAACGTCTTTGTGACTTTTTCCTTCTTTGTGAATTCCTTTAAATTCTTTGATAACTTGATCCTTCTCAATTATATTTGCTTCACTTATTGAGCATCCATAGCGATTCAACGAATAGTAGAACTTTAATTTAAACGCCATTTCAAAAATATTTTATTTTTCTTTTCTCGAGGACTTTTATTTTTGAAAATCTGTGAAGAACTGAAGAAAATATTTTTTTTTGGTAATGCTTCTAATGACAAATACGATTCACTCTTGTAGTTGTGGTTGTGTGATTTATTAGGCATTGTGATCCTCGTGATCAGGTAGAAGAAAATAAATTTAAATCGATGGAGAAGTTCTGCAGCAAACTTTGACAAACAAATCTCGAGTGACGCTTCGTAATAAAAATTCATTAAAATTTTAATTTATTTTATTACAAATTTATTTTCAAGGCTGTGGAGCGATTTTCAACAATTCTTCGTAAACTCGACGAGCATCGATCAATTTCTTCAAGGTTTCGGGTCGATCCATAAACTCGTTAGGCACATCGTCTGGAAATTTTCCGAATATGAGTTGAAATGCTTTCACTTTCAGCAGTTGAGATGAGAAGCAATGAGCGAACAAGTAATTTATCCAAGCATTCGATTCGTTAATCTGTTCGCCAATAACTTTCTCGTAAAACGATTTCATGATGGGAACTTTGAATTTGTTAGCAATATCGAAGTTTTCTTTTGCGTTTCCATCTGTCGAGATCTCGTTCTTGTAAATGAATTTGAGCAAAGCCTCGACTGAGCTTGCACTGAAGTCTGGAATATTTATTTCCGTTGCTTCGTTATCATCAAAGATATCAGCGAACACGTCGTTTTTCATTGCCAAAATCGTTTTGTGAACTGTGAATTTCCTTTCTCCGGCGATGATCGTGAGATCAGAAAACTTTTCGGAACGAAACATTTCTTTGAGTAGTGAATTAGCATCCAGGGGATCAGGTGGAGGAGCTGGTCTCTTGAACTTCCTGTCGATCATCCTCATCATATCTTCAAAAGACTTTAATGAACCACAGCTTGATTCAATGCGAATTTTGTTTCTGCTTTCTTCAATGCTCATTATGAGATCTTCTCTTCCTTGCAAAGGTTTTAAAAGTTTTGATGATGCGAACTCGATTTTGTTGTCGCAGAATGCAAAAATTCGTAAATTTGTCATATCTGTGAACAAATCGTCCGGCAATGATGTCAATTCACAATTTCGAATACGAAAACTAATAAGTTTGTCGAGTCCTTTCAAATCTTTTCTCGAAATTTCTTTCAAGTCTCCGCCAACAATTTTCAAGTGGATGAGATTAGGAAAATGCTTTCCGAGACCTCGTGGAAAATAATTCACATTTGTTCTCCAGAACAAAACTCTAGTGACGTCTTTTTTACTTCTTCCTGCTACGTGATCTCCTTTAAATTCTTTAATCTTTTGATCCTTCTCGGTTATATTTGCAAACGTTATGCAGCATTCGTAGCCTGCATACCTATTTTGATAGTTACAATTGATCTCCATAACGAACTTAGATTCTAATTTATTTTCTCGAGAACCTTTAACTTTGAAATTCTGTGCAGAACTGAAGAAAATATTATTTCGTCAATGCATTCGCGTGCCAAAAGCGATTCGCTTTTATTTTTGTGGGTGTAATGAACGGTTCGTGTCCGCGAACCTAGTGATCTTGCTGATCAAGTAGAAGACAGAAATGAAGGAGTGAAACAAATTCTCAGCAATAAAACTTTAATAAATTGTTCATTTATGGCTTTTCACTCCGGCCCAAACAATTTTTTTTTCAAAAAATTGTCGGGCCCGGAGTATTGTTTTCGGTCAAGAAATAAAAAAATATAACCACCATTATATTTCACTTTTCTCGACGTTTCATGGTGTTTAAAGCCAGAAAAACCAATAAAAAAACCTGTCCGGATTCGTGTGTGTGTGTGTGTGCGTATGTCTGTAAACACCATAACTCTCGAACCAATGCAGCTAGCGCGCTCAAATTTGGTTTGCAACTTTGTATTGTTCCTCGGAGAAACCCTATTGAAAATGAGCACTCTAGCGCCTCCCCTTCTGGTACCTCCCATACACATGGTCTAATAGTTATAAATAGTTATACATAGTTATACATAGTTATAAATAGTTATACATAGTTATAAATAGTTATACATAGTTATAAATAGTTATAAATAGTTATAATAATGAATTGAGAGCTAGCGAGCTGGTCTTTTGTGTGCTGACTTGTAACAACTAGACTTGGCCATTATCCGGACAAAATAAAAATTGGATAATTGGATATTTATCCAGTATTTTTGTCCATTTTCCGGACAAAATAAAAATTGGATAATTGGATATTTATCCAGTATTTTGTCCATTATCCGGATAATTTTGAAACCCAAAAATAAGTTGGTTAAACTGTAAAAAAATGGGCCGGAGTTTAACCGGCGTATAGGTCGCGTAGCGACCGTCGCGGGTTGCGTGGTTGTGTCTTAGGCCGAAGGCCGGAGACATCCACCGTGCTCTCTAGTTCACCTTTGTATTTTAGTTGCAACTATAGACTAAAGCTTTAAAATTAGACTTAGGAAGCATACTTCTGGAAATATTTCAAATTTTCATGCTCCAAGTGTCTTTTTTTAATTTTTTTTTCCAAGTGTCTTTTTTTTAACAAAATCACTTCAAACTTGAAACTGATAGATTTTGTGAGGATGTCGTTCAAATTCACCTTTGTATTTTAGTTGCAACTATAGACTAAAGCTTTAAAATTAGACTTAGGAAGCATACTTCTGGAAATATTTCAAATTTTCATGCTCCAAGTGTCTTTTTTTAAATTTTTTTTCCAAGTGTCTTTTTTTTAACAAAATCACTTCAAACTTGAAACTGATAGATTTTGTGAGGAGGTCGTTCAAATTCACCTTTGTATTTTAGTTGCAACTATAGACTAAAGCTTTAAAATTAGACTTAGGAAGCATACTTCTGGAAATATTTCAAATTTTCATGCTCCAAGTGTCTTTTTTTAATTTTTTTTTCCAAGTGTCTTTTTTTTAACAAAATCACTTCAAACTTGAAACTGATAGATTTTGTGAGGATGTCGTTCAAATTCACCTTTGTATTTTAGTTGCAACTATAGACTAAAGCTTTAAAATTAGACTTAGGAAGCATACTTCTGGAAATATTTCAAATTTTCATGCTCCAAGTGTCTTTTTTAAATTTTTTTTCCAAGTGTCTTTTTTTTAACAAAATCACTTCAAACTTGAAACTGATAGATTTTGTGAGGAGGTCGTTCAAATTCACCTTTGTATTTTAGTTGCAACTATAGACTAAAGCTTTAAAATTAGACTTAGGAAGCATACTTCTGGAAATATTTCAAATTTTCATGCTCCAAGTGTCTTTTTTTAAATTTTTTTTCCAAGTGTCTTTTTTTTTAACAAAATCACTTCAAACTTGAAACTGATAGATTTTGTGAGGATGTCGTTCAAATTCACCTTTGTATTTTAGTTGCAACTATAGACTAAAGCTTTAAAATTAGACTTAGGAAGCATACTTCTGGAAATATTTCAAATTTTCATGCTCCAAGTGTCTTTTTTTAAATTTTCCAAGTGTCTTTTTTTAACAAAATCACTTCAAACTTGAAACTGATAGATTTTGTGAGGATGTCGTTCAAATTCACCTTTGTATTTTAGTTGCAACTATAGACTAAAGCTTTAAAATTAGACTTAGGAAGCATACTTCTGGAAATATTTCAAATTTTCATGCTCCAAGTGTCTTTTTTTAATTTTTTTTCTCCAAGTGTCTTTTTTTTAACAAAATCACTTCAAACTTGAAACTGATAGATTTTGTGAGGATGTCGTTCAAATTCACCTTTGTATTTTAGTTGCAACTATAGACTAAAGCTTTAAAATTAGACTTAGGAAGCATACTTCTGGAAATATTTCAAATTTTCATGCTCCAAGTGTCTTTTTTTAAAAAAATTTTCCAAGTGTCTTTTTTTTAACAAAATCACTTCAAACTTGAAACTGATAGATTTTGTGAGGATGTCGTTCAAATTCACCTTTGTATTTTAGTTGCAACTATAGACTAAAGCTTTAAAATTAGACTTAGGAAGCATACTTCTGGAAATATTTCAAATTTTCATGCTCCAAGTGTCTTTTTTTAAATTTTTTTTCCAAGTGTCTTTTTTTTAACAAAATCACTTCAAACTTGAAACTGATAGATTTTGTGAGGATGTCGTTCAAATTCACCTTTGTATTTTAGTTGCAACTATAGACTAAAGCTTTAAAATTAGACTTAGGAAGCATACTTCTGGAAATATTTCAAATTTTCATGCTCCAAGTGTCTTTTTTTAAAAAAAATTTCCAAGTGTCTTTTTTTAACAAAATCACTTCAAACTTGAAACTGATAGATTTTGTGAGGATGTCGTTCAAATTCACCTTTGTATTTTAGTTGCAACTATAGACTAAAGCTTTAAAATTAGACTTAGGAAGCATACTTCTGGAAATATTTCAAATTTTCATGCTCCAAGTGTCTTTTTTTTAAAAAAATTTTCCAAGTGTCTTTTTTTTAACAAAATCACTTCAAACTTGAAACTGATAGATTTTGTGAGGATGTCGTTCAAATTCACCTTTGTATTTTAGTTGCAACTATAGACTAAAGCTTTAAAATTAGACTTAGGAAGCATACTTCTGGAAATATTTCAAATTTTCATGCTCCAAGTGTCTTTTTTTAATTTTTTTTTCCAAGTGTCTTTTTTTTAACAAAATCACTTCAAACTTGAAACTGATAGATTTTGTGAGGATGTCGTTCAAATTCACCTTTGTATTTTAGTTGCAACTATAGACTAAAGCTTTAAAATTAGACTTAGGAAGCATACTTCTGGAAATATTTCAAATTTTCATGCTCCAAGTGTCTTTTTTTAAAAAAAATTCCAAGTGTCTTTTTTTTTAACAAAATCACTTCAAACTTGAAAATCTATCAGATTGTGAGGATGTCGTTCAAATTCACCTTTGTATTTTAGTTGCAACTATAGACTAAAGCTTTAAAATTAGACTTAGGAAGCATACTTCTGGAAATATTTCAAATTTTCATGCTCCAAGTGTCTTTTTTTAAAAAAAATTTCCAAGTGTCTTTTTTTTAACAAAATCACTTCAAACTTGAAAATCTATCAGATTGTGAGGATGTCGTTCAAATTCACCTTTGTATTTTAGTTGCAACTATAGACTAAAGCTTTAAAATTAGACTTAGGAAGCATACTTCTGGAAATATTTCAAATTTTCATGCTCCAAGTGTCTTTTTTTAAAATTTTTTTCCAAGTGTCTTTTTTTTAACAAAATCACTTCAAACTTGAAACTGATAGATTTTGTGAGGATGTCGTTCAAATTCACCTTTGTATTTTAGTTGCAACTATAGACTAAAGCTTTAAAATTAGACTTAGGAAGCATACTTCTGGAAATATTTCAAATTTTCATGCTCCAAGTGTCTTTTTTTAAATTTTTTTTCCAAGTGTCTTTTTTTAACAAAATCACTTCAAACTTGAAACTGATAGATTTTGTGAGGATGTCGTTCAAATTCACCTTTGTATTTTAGTTGCAACTATAGACTAAAGCTTTAAAATTAGACTTAGGAAGCATACTTCTGGAAATATTTCAAATTTTCATGCTCCAAGTGTCTTTTTTTAAATTTTTTTTCCAAGTGTCTTTTTTTTAACAAAATCACTTCAAACTTGAAACTGATAGATTTTGTGAGGATGTCGTTCAAATTCACCTTTGTATTTTAGTTGCAACTATAGACTAAAGCTTTAAAATTAGACTTAGGAAGCATACTTCTGGAAATATTTCAAATTTTCATGCTCCAAGTGTCTTTTTTTAATTTTTTTTCCAAGTGTCTTTTTTTTAACAAAATCACTTCAAACTTGAAACTGATAGATTTTGTGAGGATGTCGTTCAAATTCACCTTTGTATTTTAGTTGCAACTATAGACTAAAGCTTTAAAATTAGACTTAGGAAGCATACTTCTGGAAATATTTCAAATTTTCATGCTCCAAGTGTCTTTTTTTAAATTTTTTTTCCAAGTGTCTTTTTTTTAACAAAATCACTTCAAACTTGAAACTGATAGATTTTGTGAGGATGTCGTTCAAATTCACCTTTGTATTTTAGTTGCAACTATAGACTAAAGCTTTAAAATTAGACTTAGGAAGCATACTTCTGGAAATATTTCAAATTTTCATGCTCCAAGTGTCTTTTTTTAATTTTTTTTCCAAGTGTCTTTTTTTTAACAAAATCACTTCAAACTTGAAACTGATAGATTTTGTGAGGATGTCGTTCAAATTCACCTTTGTATTTTAGTTGCAACTATAGACTAAAGCTTTAAAATTAGACTTAGGAAGCATACTTCTGGAAATATTTCAAATTTTCATGCTCCAAGTGTCTTTTTTTAAATTTTTTCCAAGTGTCTTTTTTAACAAAATCACTTCAAACTTGAAACTGATAGATTTTGTGAGGATGTCGTTCAAATTCACCTTTGTATTTTAGTTGCAACTATAGACTAAAGCTTTAAAATTAGACTTAGGAAGCATACTTCTGGAAATATTTCAAATTTTCATGCTCCAAGTGTCTTTTTTTTAAAAAAATTTTCAAGTGTCTTTTTTAACAAAATCACTTCAAACTTGAAACTGATAGATTTTGTGAGGATGTCGTTCAAATTCACCTTTGTATTTTAGTTGCAACTATAGACTAAAGCTTTAAAATTAGACTTAGGAAGCATACTTCTGGAAATATTTCAAATTTTCATGCTCCAAGTGTCTTTTTTTAAATTTTTTTTCCAAGTGTCTTTTTTTAACAAAATCACTTCAAACTTGAAACTGATAGATTTTGTGAGGATGTCGTTCAAATTCACCTTTGTATTTTAGTTGCAACTATAGACTAAAGCTTTAAAATTAGACTTAGGAAGCATACTTCTGGAAATATTTCAAATTTTCATGCTCCAAGTGTCTTTTTTTAAATTTTTTTTCCAAGTGTCTTTTTTAACAAAATCACTTCAAACTTGAAACTGATAGATTTTGTGAGGATGTCGTTCAAATTCACCTTTGTATTTTAGTTGCAACTATAGACTAAAGCTTTAAAATTAGACTTAGGAAGCATACTTCTGGAAATATTTCAAATTTTCATGCTCCAAGTGTCTTTTTATAAAAAAATTTTCCAAGTGTCTTTTTTTTAACAAAATCACTTCAAACTTGAAACTGATAGATTTTGTGAGGATGTCGTTCAAATTCACCTTTGTATTTTAGTTGCAACTATAGACTAAAGCTTTAAAATTAGACTTAGGAAGCATACTTCTGGAAATATTTCAAATTTTCATGCTCCAAGTGTCTTTTTTAAAAAAAAAATTTCCAAGTGTCTTTTTTTTAACAAAATCACTTCAAACTTGAAACTGATAGATTTTGTGAGGATGTCGTTCAAATTCACCTTTGTATTTTAGTTGCAACTATAGACTAAAGCTTTAAAATTAGACTTAGGAAGCATACTTCTGGAAATATTTCAAATTTTCATGCTCCAAGTGTCTTTTTTTAAATTTTTTTTCCAAGTGTCTTTTTTTTTAACAAAATCACTTCAAACTTGAAACTGATAGATTTTGTGAGGATGTCGTTCAAATTCACCTTTGTATTTTAGTTGCAACTATAGACTAAAGCTTTAAAATTAGACTTAGGAAGCATACTTCTGGAAATATTTCAAATTTTCATGCTCCAAGTGTCTTTTTTTAAATTTTTTTTCCAAGTGTCTTTTTTTAACAAAATCACTTCAAACTTGAAACTGATAGATTTTGTGAGGATGTCGTTCAAATTCACCTTTGTATTTTAGTTGCAACTATAGACTAAAGCTTTAAAATTAGACTTAGGAAGCATACTTCTGGAAATATTTCAAATTTTCATGCTCCAAGTGTCTTTTTTTAAAAAAAATTCCAAGTGTCTTTTTTTTAACAAAATCACTTCAAACTTGAAACTGATAGATTTTGTGAGGATGTCGTTCAAATTCACCTTTGTATTTTA
Organism: Smittia aterrima; assembly: GCA_033063855.1. NCBI lineage: Eukaryota > Metazoa > Arthropoda > Insecta > Diptera > Chironomidae > Smittia > Smittia aterrima. The sequence goes on from CP093831.1 coordinate 26,103,168, forward strand.
GTTGCAACTATAGACTAAAGCTTTAAAATTAGACTTAGGAAGCATACTTCTGGAAATATTTCAAATTTTCATGCTCCAAGTGTCTTTTTTAAATTTTTTTTCCAAGTGTCTTTTTTTTAACAAAATCACTTCAAACTTGAAACTGATAGATTTTGTGAGGATGTCGTTCAAATTCACCTTTGTATTTTAGTTGCAACTATAGACTAAAGCTTTAAAATTAGACTTAGGAAGCATACTTCTGGAAATATTTCAAATTTTCATGCTCCAAGTGTCTTTTTTTAAAAAAATTTCCAAGTGTCTTTTTTTTAACAAAATCACTTCAAACTTGAAACTGATAGATTTTGTGAGGATGTCGTTCAAATTCACCTTTGTATTTTAGTTGCAACTATAGACTAAAGCTTTAAAATTAGACTTAGGAAGCATACTTCTGGAAATATTTCAAATTTTCATGCTCCAAGTGTCTTTTTTTAAATTTTTTTTCCAAGTGTCTTTTTTAACAAAATCACTTCAAACTTGAAACTGATAGATTTTGTGAGGATGTCGTTCAAATTCACCTTTGTATTTTAGTTGCAACTATAGATTGTGAGGATGTCGTTCAAATTCACCTTTGTATTTTAGTTGCAACTATAGACTAAAGCTTTAAAATTAGACTTAGGAAGCATACTTCTGGAAATATTTCAAATTTTCATGCTCCAAGTGTCTTTTTTTAAATTTTTTTTCCAAGTGTCTTTTTTTAACAAAATCACTTCAAACTTGAAACTGATAGATTTTGTGAGGATGTCGTTCAAATTCACCTTTGTATTTTAGTTGCAACTATAGACTAAAGCTTTAAAATTAGACTTAGGAAGCATACTTCTGGAAATATTTCAAATTTTCATGCTCCAAGTGTCTTTTTTTAAATTTTTTCCAAGTGTCTTTTTTTAACAAAATCACTTCAAACTTGAAACTGATAGATTTTGTGAGGATGTCGTTCAAATTCACCTTTGTATTTTAGTTGCAACTATAGACTAAAGCTTTAAAATTAGACTTAGGAAGCATACTTCTGGAAATATTTCAAATTTTCATGCTCCAAGTGTCTTTAAATTTTTCCAAGTGTCTTTTTTTTAACAAAATCACTTCAAACTTGAAACTGATAGATTTTGTGAGGATGTCGTTCAAATTCACCTTTGTATTTTAGTTGCAACTATAGACTAAAGCTTTAAAATTAGACTTAGGAAGCATACTTCTGGAAATATTTCAAATTTTCATGCTCCAAGTGTCTTTTTTTAAAAAATTTTTCCAAGTGTCTTTTTTTTAACAAAATCACTTCAAACTTGAAACTGATAGATTTTGTGAGGATGTCGTTCAAATTCACCTTTGTATTTTAGTTGCAACTATAGACTAAAGCTTTAAAATTAGACTTAGGAAGCATACTTCTGGAAATATTTCAAATTTTCATGCTCCAAGTGTCTTTTTTTAAAAAAAATTTCCAAGTGTCTTTTTTTTTTAACAAAATCACTTCAAACTTGAAATTGATAGATTTTGTGAGGATGTCGTTCAAATTCACCTTTGTATTTTAGTTGCAACTATAGACTAAAGCTTTAAAATTAGACTTAGGAAGCATACTTCTGGAAATATTTCAAATTTTCATGCTCCAAGTGTCTTTTTTTAAAAATTTTTTCCAAGTGTCTTTTTTTTAACAAAATCACTTCAAACTTGAAACTGATAGATTTTGTGAGGATGTCGTTCAAATTCACCTTTGTATTTTAGTTGCAACTATAGACTAAAGCTTTAAAATTAGACTTAGGAAGCATACTTCTGGAAATATTTCAAATTTTCATGCTCCAAATATCTTTTTTTAAATTTTTTTTCCAAGTGTCTTTTTAACAAAATCACTTCAAACTTGAAACTGATAGATTTTGTGAGGATGTCGTTCAAATTCACCTTTGTATTTTAGTTGCAACTATAGACTAAAGCTTTAAAATTAGACTTAGGAAGCATACTTCTGGAAATATTTCAAATTTTCATGCTCCAAACGTCTTTTTTTTTTTTTAATTTTTTTTTTTTCCAAGTGTCTTTTTTTTAACAAAATCACTTCAAACTTGAAACTGATAGATTTTGTGAGGATGTCGTTCAAATTCACCTTTGTATTTTAGTTGCAACTATAGACTAAAGCTTTAAAATTAGACTTAGGAAGCATACTTCTGGAAATATTTCAAATTTTCATGCTCCAAGTGTCTTTTTTTAATTTTTTTTTTTTTTTTTTTTTTTTGAGAGACGCGTTCAGCGATTCAAGCTGTAACAAGTCAAATTTTTAATTTGTAATTTTTAAATTGTACCGTAATACTGTGGCCTCTGAATAGTGCCTCATTCAAGCCGTGTGAACCTTCTCAATTACCACAAGTGAAGGCAGATCCATAACATCAGTGACTTCAGAGAAAAAACCGATAAATTATTTTCTCTACACGTGACAAAAATTTTCCTTCTGCAAGTGGACCTAACAACATCAATAGCTCTACAATCATAGCTCAAGAGACATCAGTGTCACCACCAGCAATACACGACCACTCCATCAGTTCTGTATCGAGAATAAAAATCACAATCAACTATCGAATCAGTTGTTAAGGTGGCACAGTATCCTTGCTTAATTGCTAAAAAATCTGGACAGTGCTTTCGGGCACTGAAGAGTATAGAGACCTTGTTAATGAGATTAGAGAACTTTGAATTACAGCTTAAAGACTGAAGGGCATAGAGGCTTTAGTATTTCTGCCCATGAGATTAGCGATTCACATTAACCTGAAACGTAATCCGATTACCGAAGACGAAGAGACTAGTGAAGAAATGGAATTACTAGGAGCTGTCACAGGAGACTTGAGACATTTCAAGTAGGCTGGTAGTAACGAGCAGCTCTTACATCGGCTACAAATTCAACAAATCTTAATTTATGAAAATGTTCATGCATCCATAAAACAGATTCTCACAAATAGATGTCACTTTCTCCATCTCCATAATTCTCTTTGAAAACTTCCAAATCTGCTTATTTTTCGCCCCTTTTTCTTCAAACATCATTTGCGCGACAAGTTTCATCGCTACAATTCAACTAATTTACTCTAAACAGTCAAATAACTCTCACAAAACAAATCAGGCTCTTATATCACCAAGGCAGAAGAAGGAAATGAACGTGAATCTCTTGGAAACATCTCTGACACCTCTATAAAAGCATAAATAACACCAGCTATGATCTTTTCCAAGACCCGATAACTGATGGAGACACTGGCTTTGATTCTAATTGAATTAAAAACATTCTCTTAAATCACAATGACGATACAATCTCTCGATCTCCTGCTCAAATGACATCACCACTCTGTGCAAATCTCTAATGAATGCTTACACATTCAATTCAATAACCACCAAGCATTGCCCGGGGCGCCCACTAAAGCTCTTGACATTGAACTCTGAAACATCGAAACCAAAACTGAAACTTCCTATCCAACTCAAATAAACATTACACAGCTTCTCAATCCCTGCACCGACTCTTGGACTCATTCCTATTGAACGAATCCACCAGTCGCTTAGCACGACTGACAAGCTGTCTCAATGAACATTTGACCACACCAGATGAAATTCTTCTCAACAGGAAGAAATTTCTCACATACTTCTCGAATACATTCTTGATTGAATGCATCACGAGATTGAGAACAAGAAGAAATTTCGTCCACAAGGAAGTCAACCAAAGCCCAACATTCTCATTCCATCTAGTCAAGAAATAAACTGTTACGCAAATTCTCACTCCCTCACCATTTCAGGAAATCATCCAGATCACAGATGAATTCCTGAGATGTATTGAACGAGTGATTAAGTGCCATAACGATATAATTCCTGCAAACTAGAATACGAATTAGAGGAAACACCTTAAGGAAAATTAACTTGTCAATGCTAAATAATCATTTTAACGTCTTGTCAATTTTATTCTCGCACAAGAAGATCACATTACGCAAATTTTCACTCCTGCACCACCTCTTGAACTCTAGATCAAACGAATTCAAGAGACGCAAAGCCGATTGACTAATTGCCTTAATGAAATTTTCTTAGATGCTCTATAAAATATTTTCTCACATTTTCAATAAGAGAAAATTCAACATATCTTATAAGTCTTTATTACACAATTCTGTCTCGCTGTCATCTAATATCAAATTTCTACTCTGTCTCATCAAATTTTTCAATGCCTCGTTTAATCTTAAGTCTTTGCCATCTGTTTCATTTGTCTAGCAGTAACTTATTTGCCAATTGTTTTTATTTGTTAGGTCAGTCTTCAGTTGAAGACATCCAAGACCCCCTTTTCCTTCCCACCCTCCCATCCCATCCAATCCCGAAGGATGCGTGCGCAAGCCGCATCTAGGGACGGTAGAGCAGGAGCCTCCTGACCAAAATCATGGAGGTAGGCTGGTCCCCTTCGGGGACCCAGGTCCTGCTTCGCAGGACCCTACCGAGTATTCATTCATTCATTCGTCTTTTTTTAATTTTTTTTTCCAAGTGTCTTTTTTTTAACAAAATCACTTCAAACTTGAAACTGATAGATTTTGTGAGGATGTCGTTCAAATTCACCTTTGTATTTTAGTTGCAACTATAGACTAAAGCTTTAAAATTAGACTTAGGAAGCATACTTCTGGAAATATTTCAAATTTTCATGCTCCAAGTGTCTTTTTTTAATTTTTTTTTCCAAGTGTCTTTTTTTTAACAAAATCACGTCAAACTTGAAACTGATAGATTTTGTGAGGATGTCGTTCAAATTCACCTTTGTATTTTAGTTGCAACTATAGACTAAAGCTTTAAAATTAGACTTAGGAAGCATACTACTGGAAATATTTCAAATTTTCATGCTCCAAACGTCTTTTTTTAATTTTTTTTTCCAAGTGTCTTTTTTTTAACAAAATCACTTCAAACTTGAAACTGATAGATTTTGTGAGGATGTCGTTCAAATTCACCTTTGTATTTTAGTTGCAACTATAGACTAAAGCTTTAAAATTAGACTTAGGAAGCATACTTCTGGAAATATTTCAAATTTTCATGCTCCAAACGTCTTTTTTTAAATTTTTTTTCCAAGTGTCTTTTTTTTAACAAAATCACTTCAAACTTGAAACTGATAGATTTTGTGAGGATGTCGTTCAAATTCACCTTTGTATTTTAGTTGCAACTATAGACTAAAGCTTTAAAATTAGACTTAGGAAGCATACTTCTGGAAATATTTCAAATTTTCATGCTCCAAGTGTCTTTTTTTAAAAAAAAATTCCAAGTGTCTTTTTTTTAACAAAATCACTTCAAACTTGAAACTGATAGATTTTGTGAGGATGTCGTTCAAATTCACCTTTGTATTTTAGTTGCAACTATAGACTAAAGCTTTAAAATTAGACTTAGGAAGCATACTACTGGAAATATTTCAAATTTTCATGCTCCAAGTGTCTTTTTTTAATTTTTTTTTCCAAGTGTCTTTTTTTTAACAAAATCACTTCAAACTTGAAAATCTATCAGATTATGAGGATGTCGTTCAAATTCACCTTTGTATTTTAGTTGCAACTATAGACTAAAGCTTTAAAATTAGACTTAGGAAGCATACTTCTGGAAATATTTCAAATTTTCATGCTCCAAGTGTCTTTTTTTAAATTTTTTTTCCAAGTGTCTTTTTTTTAACAAAATCACTTCAAACTTGAAAATCTATCAGATTGTGAGGATGTCGTTCAAATTCACCTTTGTATTTTAGTTGCAACTATAGACTAAAGCTTTAAAATTAGACTTAGGAAGCATACTTCTGGAAATATTTCAAATTTTCATGCTCCAAGTGTCTTTTTTTAATTTTTTTTCTCCAAGTGTCTTTTTTTTAACAAAATCACTTCAAACTTGAAACTGATAGATTTTGTGAGGATGTCGTTCAAATTCACCTTTGTATTTTAGTTGCAACTATAGACTAAAGCTTTAAAATTAGACTTAGGAAGCATACTTCTGGAAATATTTCAAATTTTCATGCTCCAAGTGTCTTTTTTTAAATTTTTTTTCCAAGTGTCTTTTTTTTAACAAAATCACTTCAAACTTGAAACTGATAGATTTTGTGAGGATGTCGTTCAAATTCACCTTTGTATTTTAGTTGCAACTATAGACTAAAGCTTTAAAATTAGACTTAGGAAGCATACTTCTGGAAATATTTCAAATTTTCATGCTCCAAGTGTCTTTTTTTAAAAAAAATTTCCAAGTGTCTTTTTTTTAACAAAATCACTTCAAACTTGAAAATCTATCAGATTGTGAGGATGTCGTTCAAATTCACCTTTGTATTTTAGTTGCAACTATAGACTAAAGCTTTAAAATTAGACTTAGGAAGCATACTTCTGGAAATATTTCAAATTTTCATGCTCCAAGTGTCTTTTTTTAAATTTTTTTTCCAAGTGTCTTTTTTTTTAACAAAATCACTTCAAACTTGAAACTGATAGATTTTGTGAGGATGTCGTTCAAATTCACCTTTGTATTTTAGTTGCAACTATAGACTAAAGCTTTAAAATTAGACTTAGGAAGCATACTTCTGGAAATATTTCAAATTTTCATGCTCCAAGTGTCTTTTTTTAAAAAAAATTCCAAGTGTCTTTTTTTTAACAAAATCACTTCAAACTTGAAACTGATAGATTTTGTGAGGATGTCGTTCAAATTCACCTTTGTATTTTAGTTGCAACTATAGACTAAAGCTTTAAAATTAGACTTAGGAAGCATACTTCTGGAAATATTTCAAATTTTCATGCTCCAAGTGTCTTTTTTTAATTTTTTTTCCAAGTGTCTTTTTTTTAACAAAATCACTTCAAACTTGAAACTGATAGATTTTGTGAGGATGTCGTTCAAATTCACCTTTGTATTTTAGTTGCAACTATAGACTAAAGCTTTAAAATTAGACTTAGGAAGCATACTTCTGGAAATATTTCAAATTTTCATGCTCCAAGTGTCTTTTTTTAATTTTTTTTCCAAGTGTCTTTTTTTTAACAAAATCACTTCAAACTTGAAACTGATAGATTTTGTGAGGATGTCGTTCAAATTCACCTTTGTATTTTAGTTGCAACTATAGACTAAAGCTTTAAAATTAGACTTAGGAAGCATACTTCTGGAAATATTTCAAATTTTCATGCTCCAAGTGTCTTTTTTTAAATTTTTTCCAAGTGTCTTTTTTAACAAAATCACTTCAAACTTGAAACTGATAGATTTTGTGAGGATGTCGTTCAAATTCACCTTTGTATTTTAGTTGCAACTATAGACTAAAGCTTTAAAATTAGACTTAGGAAGCATACTTCTGGAAATATTTCAAATTTTCATGCTCCAAGTTTTTTTTTAATTTTTTTTCCAAGTGTCTTTTTTTTAACAAAATCACTTCAAACTTGAAACTGATAGATTTTGTGAGGATGTCGTTCAAATTCACCTTTGTATTTTAGTTGCAACTATAGACTAAAGCTTTAAAATTAGACTTAGGAAGCATACTTCTGGAAATATTTCAAATTTTCATGCTCCAAGTGTCTTTTTTTAATTTTTTTTTCCAAGTGTCTTTTTTTTAACAAAATCACTTCAAACTTGAAACTGATAGATTTTGTGAGGATGTCGTTCAAATTCACCTTTGTATTTTAGTTGCAACTATAGACTAAAGCTTTAAAATTAGACTTAGGAAGCATACTTCTGGAAATATTTCAAATTTTCATGCTCCAAGTGTCTTTTTTTAATTTTTTTTCCAAGTGTCTTTTTTTTAACAAAATCACTTCAAACTTGAAACTGATAGATTTTGTGAGGATGTCGTTCAAATTCACCTTTGTATTTTAGTTGCAACTATAGACTAAAGCTTTAAAATTAGACTTAGGAAGCATACTTCTGGAAATATTTCAAATTTTCATGCTCCAAGTGTCTTTTTTTAATTTTTTTTCCAAGTGTCTTTTTTTAACAAAATCACTTCAAACTTGAAACTGATAGATTTTGTGAGGATGTCGTTCAAATTCACCTTTGTATTTTAGTTGCAACTATAGACTAAAGCTTTAAAATTAGACTTAGGAAGCATACTTCTGGAAATATTTCAAATTTTCATGCTCCAAGTGTCTTTTTTTAAATTTTTTTTCCAAGTGTCTTTTTTTAACAAAATCACTTCAAACTTGAAACTGATAGATTTTGTGAGGATGTCGTTCAAATTCACCTTTGTATTTTAGTTGCAACTATAGACTAAAGCTTTAAAATTAGACTTAGGAAGCATACTTCTGGAAATATTTCAAATTTTCATGCTCCAAGTGTCTTTTTTTAAATTTTTTTTCCAAGTGTCTTTTTTTTAACAAAATCACTTCAAACTTGAAACTGATAGATTTTGTGAGGATGTCGTTCAAATTCACCTTTGTATTTTAGTTGCAACTATAGACTAAAGCTTTAAAATTAGACTTAGGAAGCATACTTCTGGAAATATTTCAAATTTTCATGCTCCAAGTGTCTTTTTTTAAAAAATTTTTCCAAGTGTCTTTTTTTTAACAAAATCACTTCAAACTTGAAACTGATAGATTTTGTGAGGATGTCGTTCAAATTCACCTTTGTATTTTAGTTGCAACTATAGACTAAAGCTTTAAAATTAGACTTAGGAAGCATACTTCTGGAAATATTTCAAATTTTCATGCTCCAAGTGTCTTTTTTTTAAAAAAAATTTCCAAGTGTCTTTTTTTTAACAAAATCACTTCAAACTTGAAACTGATAGATTTTGTGAGGATGTCGTTCAAATTCACCTTTGTATTTTAGTTGCAACTATAGACTAAAGCTTTAAAATTAGACTTAGGAAGCATACTTCTGGAAATATTTCAAATTTTCATGCTCCAAGTGTCTTTTTTTAATTTCTTTTTCCAAGTGTCTTTTTTTTTAACAAAATCACTTCAAACTTGAAACTGATAGATTTTGTGAGGATGTCGTTCAAATTCACCTTTGTATTTTAGTTGCAACTATAGACTAAAGCTTTAAAATTAGACTTAGGAAGCATACTTCTGGAAATATTTCAAATTTTCATGCTCCAAGTGTCTTTTTTTAATTTTTTTTTCCAAGTGTCTTTTTTTTAACAAAATCACTTCAAACTTGAAACTGATAGATTTTGTGAGGATGTCGTTCAAATTCACCTTTGTATTTTAGTTGCAACTATAGACTAAAGCTTTAAAATTAGACTTAGGAAGCATACTTCTGGAAATATTTCAAATTTTCATGCTCCAAGTGTCTTTTTTTAATTTTTTTTTCCAAGTGTCTTTTTTTTAACAAAATCACTTCAAACTTGAAACTGATAGAGGATGTCGTTCAAATCACTCCGGCCCAAACAATTTTTTTTTCAAAAAATTGTCGGGCCCGGAGTATTGTTTTCG